>JAPDSC010070658.1:0-39543 GCA_026290005.1 Latrodectus geometricus
AAAAAAAAACTATTTAATAAATACAAATGTATTTTGCTTTGAAATGAAAGAAACATTTAAGACTAATTTGATTAATTTCAATAAAATACAGCTAAGTAGAGAAAATCAAATATGTGTACAAATAAATGAACAATTGAAAATTTTTCTAATTAGAAGGGAAAACACATAAAAGATTAACATAAAACTAATGTATTATTAAGACATTTTATATGATTCAGTTAGCATTAAAAAAATGCACGCACATGTATTACAGATTCAACTAAAATGTTTGACTGAAAATATAAGTTGAATTACAAAGAAGGGTCTCCTTTTTAAAATCATAAACAAAACTCATGAACACATTTTGTAACAATTACAAACATGAATTCTTTTCATATAAAGCAACAAAGTAAGAATAAAAAGCAAATCAGCAAAGTTCAGAAAAATTTCCTACTTTAGCTTTATTTCTTTTTGTATAAAAATAGGCTTAAAAATATATTACACTTTCCTTTCCACTCAATTAAAATCATAAAGAAAATGCAAATCAATGTGTAAAATAATACTGGTAAAAATGCATTTTTTTAAGAATATATACACGTCAGAATACGAATATGCAAAGGAAAAAAAATGCATTATTTGATCTCACAATTACAAGAAAACTGGTACTTACGTATCTTACACAAACATTTTTTTTTTATAAAATTACTATCCCCAGAAATTTTTGTAAAATCATTAATTGTTACAAATAACTATTTTAGATCCTATACTAAATAGTAAAGTTTTACATTTGTACTTTTTGAATAAAGACTATACGTTTTGTGTGCATTTTGACCTTCACTTTCTTTATGATGATTAATACAAACAATAAGAAATTGATTTGAAAAAAAACTGATAATGTTAATCAATAATGCGCATTATATTATAGATTGTATGAATAGATTAAGATTCTGCAATTGAAAAATTACCTTTTAAAAATAAAAGAATTGTTCTGAGCAAAGTGATATTAAAAAAAATTATAGGAAATTTCACAGGAAACCATTTAGTATACATTATGTAGCTTACTAAACCAATATTACTTTTATTGCATTTTACGCGAAACATCTTTTTTCTAAGTAGAAGACATTTCTTGCGCATTATGCATTTTGTGATAACTTTTTACCAATTTTCATATGTAAATCAATGATGCATTGAACTTTTGTCATTTTTCTTAACTAATTCAAAAATTTTTAATAATCAACAAATGTCTAATCTTCAACGTACATTAAGAAACAAAACTTTCATTTTATTTCAATCTAAATAAATTAAGATTTGCTGTGAATGAAAAGATACATAAGTACCAAATGTATAAATTGATGTGATTTATTTTCCAGATTGTTGAATTTCTTTCAAATGAGCTATAAGATTTTTTAGTCCAAATAAATAACCATCATCTGGCCCTTCATGAAGAACTGGGCTGTCAGGCATTTGACTGTGTGTGGCATGGGCAAAGTCAATCATACAAAGATCTACAAGAGGAGCATATTCATATTCTCTACATCGTGGAATATGGTTTCTATAAATAATATCACTAGATGCTGAGCATGTATCACAACCTTTTGACTGCAAATCCATCAGCTGTTTGTCTCTAACAGAATTGCCATTATCAGCAACTTGCACAATATCTCTAGATTCTCTACAGGTGATGTTTTTATTGCCAATACACACTTGTTCACTTCCATTGTATATAATGAGTAAAGAGCTGGTGAAAAAACGGAATGTATTCAGCTTTTGGACCACAGAGTGAAGTTTAAGTAATTTTTCAAGCAATGTGTCAATGATATTATAACGTAGTTTGTTTCCATCATGCAAGAAATTATACAGAGTTTTATGAAATCCATCAACAGACAAACTGTGCCCATAATACTTATTATGGCAAATATAATGTCTTGATTCTCGATGATATACCTGTAAAAAAGACATTTTTTATGAATATTTATAAATCAAAATAAAATAATATATAAAAACATAACTAGATATATTTAAATAATGTAAATTTTTAACGCATATTTTACTATATATAACTAGCATAGAATAATCGTTAAAATATTTCAAGACAAAAATTGCTTGATTGTTTATAATCACAGTACAAAGTAAGCTTTCCTTTTAAATTTAGAATTCTATGATATTTTGTATTTCAATAATACTATTATAATTTTTTAAATATCAAGCTTTAATCCATTGAATTAGAAGACAAATTATATAAAAAGTAAGAACATAGATATCAACTTTTAGTTGTTAATTTAATTGAAATGTGTGAATGAATAAAACTAGTATTAATAGTAAAATATTAAGATGCAGAATAGAAGTTACAACATTAAGCATTTAATCAGATTTTAAGAGACAGTATCAAACTTTGATGATCTAGTGTATTAATATGAAAATTGATCACATACATTTAATAAATGAAAAAACTTAGAATGAAATTGTATTGAATAATAAATATTGGAAAAGACTGTTTGGTTTTCTAAAATTTTACAACAAAGGTAAAAACAAATCTTTTAGAACAGTGTAAATTTAGAAGATGGGAGTTGATATATTTTCTTTTCTTTAAAAATCATATTTTTGAACACCCTTTTATCATTACTTTTTTAGATAAACTTTTTTCATTTTTTCTACATTGATTCTTGATTGTTTTTGGTAAATATTTTTGAAAAAAAAAAAAAAATTGTACTTCCATACAGAAAACTATCATTTTTAACAGAATAAGATAGTAATGCATAAATCTGAAAAACGTGCCATAGTCCCAAACAATAACAATTTGAAAAAAAAAAAAATAATAAAAAGACAAACGATTAAGATTTAGGGTTCAAAATTATAAATTCAATAAAATTTAAATAAAATAATGTAAATTACCAAAAAGCAAAAGATAACATAAATTTTAAGTAAAATGGATAACTATCAAATGTTAATTTTTATGAAACGTTATTTTTAACTCACTATACTCTGAAACAGTTCCCATTTTTATCTATAATTTACACACACAATCTATATTTTAATATACTACTAAAATGTTCATTTCATGACAAAAATAATTTTAAAAATGGATTACCTACATTAAATGTCCCAATTCTTCAATAAAATGCTATTAATTAAGTAATGAAAATTCTCGATCCTATTACCTGCATTCCAGATATTCGAACTCCAAGGGTTGGAGAAGTTGATGAAGCTGCTTTGGCAGTCTGAGATTGCCTCTTAGCTGGTGGTGCTGTATCACCATATTGCCTGGTTCCCATCTTGATATCCAAAATGCAAGGAAATTCATATTTTGAAACTCTATTTTCAAGAAGTATGTATTCTACATAAAGTAAAGAGAAAAGGAAAAATATGGTAGAATAGTCTCAAATTTGCATTAATACAAAAAATCATAGCATTTCTATTCAGCCTCTCATACCTTACCATTGTGCTATAGATAAACACACTTCGGCATGCATTCAACTCCAATTAGCTGAGGGGGGAAGAAAGAGCAATATTAGTGGGCTTAACCCCACGATGGTATGGAGTGAGAAATAAAGCTCTTAAGCAATTCCTCCTATAACTTTGATTTTGCTCAGTTTAATATAGTTTAAATACCAATAAACCTGCTGATCATATATTTGGGGAATAAAAGTTAAAAAAAACCAGTCTAATATTTTAAAAACAGTATATTGGCTACAAAAATTACAATATTTGTATTTATAATAATATGCATATGAATTGTAACAGTTATTTCTATTTTTCTTAATAACTAATTAATTAGAAAATCTGTAATATTAAAAAAAAACTAACAATTTTTGAAAAAACTAAATAATTCCAAAAAAACATTGATGATTATGAAAATATAAGATCATCAAATGAGATAAACAGGCCCAGACGATAAATTAAAAAATGCCTTTAAGCATACTTATATTATTTTTAACAATACAGTAATTTCAGATTATAAGAACTGCAACATTCATATATTTAGATGTCTGAGATAAAATAATAACAGTACTATTCTTTTCAAAACAAGAGATCCAGATTTTCATCTAATTGTTTAAAAACTACAAAAAATTCATTAAAAATCTATTCTATTGTGAAATACATACGAGTTAATTATATTTATTTAGAATGTCAACTTTAAATAATTGAATACTAGCCAATAAAAAAAATTATGTTGTATAAGTGATAACATCTCACAAAATATATTTAATTACTATATTAATGAAAAATTTGTAAGATATATCCACAATTATACTAAATGTTACGGCAATAGCTTGTAAACTATAATGAAAAAAATTCCCTTTTTCAGTTTTTACTAAATTTAAGAGAATCGTCAGGCAAATTTCTTTATATAAAATATTACATCTATAATATTACATATTCTTTATATAAAATATTACATTACACAGGATTGAATTTTTAAAATTAAATTTCACTCTCTTAGAGAGGTTTGTTGGTTGGGTTTTATGGCGCAAGGTCCAAGAAAGGACATGCTGCCCCATCTCTTAGAGAGGAAGCATTAAAACTGTATAAAATAAAAAAAGAAAATTTATTGCTTTTGTCATTTAATAAATTAAAATTATAATATATTAAATTAATATAATTAATTGATGTTTATATTATTTTTTTTTTGTTTAAGAGAGCCATACATAGTTTGAAATCTAGGTCATATTGTCCTTTCTCTTGATAACCTGGCTAGAAGAAATTTTAGAAGTCTTAGTTATTTTTTCTTATTTAGATTTGAAAACAATGAGAAAAGAAAACTATTTTATTGATTTGAAATTATCTGTGATAGAATTTACGATTCAGATATTTGGCATTCTTAGAAAATTCCATTACACATTTCTATACTGTGGTTATTCCTTCACAATATTTCTAGATATTCCTATAGCTTTTAAATATTTATTATAAGTTACTGATTTTTATAAATTAAAATATTAATTTTTCACAAGTATCAAAATAACTTTTTAAAAATTTCTAAAATGCTTCCTTAATTTTATGAAAATGTCTCAGAATTATAATAATTTTCTAAGCTTTTATATTTTTTGATTACTTTAATGTTAAGAATAATTTATTCTCTCATCTAAAACTAAAAGAAATTGGTAACTAAAGACCAAAATTCCACATAAAAAGTAATGAGGCATATATATTTTTGATTAAATAAAATATAAATTGGATAAATATTTTAATTTGATTTTTCATATCTGCAATATATTAACTGATTTAACTATATTTCCCCTTTGAGTTGAAATGCTATTTTTTAAACCTTATTTAAGTTTTTAATTAAGAGATTTTTCAAATTACATTCATGTGCATAAAAACAATTTTTACTTTCAAATTTGCATACATGGAAAAAAAAAAAAAAAAAAAAAAAAGAAATTAAAATACAGTTGAAATCAATTCAGAAAGTAAAAAATTGAACTTAAATAATTTCAATGTAAAAATGAACAGCATATACTGAATGATATTTAGAAGGAATAAATTAGGTTTTCCATCTTTACTGAGCAAAATCGACAAAATAGTTTTAGGAGAAATTACTTTAAGAAATATTTCATATTAATAGGAATGTGTTACCCCTCTGAACTTAGAAAAATTAAATAGTATGAATAATTAAAGAATTTATATTTATTCAGTGGAAATACAGCAGAAACACTAATATTTTAACAAGAAACACATTCAAAAATACGTTTAAGTTGAATGTAACAATTTTTTTTTTATAATCAATGTAATATACATCAAAGTAAGTAATTTAAATTAAAAATAAATATTATGTTATTTCATTATTAATAACTATTTTGCTAGAACAAAATTAATTGATATAGTTATTTCAGCAGTCTTAATATTCTAAACTTTAAAAATCTGGATTCTTAAAATAAAAATTTTAGTTTATCCTACTTTAGTATTAAAGTTTTCTTCAAGCAAGTAATAAAAATTTTTGTTATCAAAAAATAGATTATAGAAAATTTATATTTTTTCAAAATACATGCAAGTCCTTGGAATTAGATAATTTATTAAACTTATATGTTATATAGATAGTTTATTATAGTTATATTAGATCCCACACACTTTTATTAAAAATAAAAAAATTAATATCACTTTTTTTAAATTATGAGAAAATATAATATTAGTCACAAAAATACTAAAAAGCTTTGAGATGTAAGACAGATAAGAAAATATTTTAACACAACAAAATTAATTCCTTTAATGACAAAGTAAAATTGATTGGATAAAATGAATAAGAGAAATAATTAAATCTACTTTCATTGGTATCTAAACATAAATTTGACAGTGAAATATTGGAATTATTAACAATTTTGATGACTCTTGCAAGCCTTTATAAGGAGTGTTTCTAGAAAAGCAGGTTACTATAATTATTAGGGAAAATTTTCAATTATTAATACAAAGAAATCTTATCCACATACTAACAAAATTGAAACAATTGTTGAAATTAATAGCAATACAATTTTAAAATTTGATAAAATAATATTTTTGATACAAAGGTAAAAATATTTTGTTACTCTGTGAAATAGTTCTCTTATAAATGAATGGAGTTAAGAGCAAAATTAATAAGAAATTAATTTTTGTGTGCATACTAAATAATTAGACTGATTGTCAAATCATGATCCTGACTTAGAAAATAATGTGAGCAATATTAAAGGCATATATACCACTGTTTTTTAGTTTAATTAGTTTTACTTAATAATAATCTAAATATTATGTACATAATATAAAAAATTACTTCCACTTAAAATATAAATTTTTTGTTTATTGTTATTATAATGCTTTTATTCTTCATCATAAAATTCTTGACTTTTTATTTTTAAATTACTACTCCCTATTTCAAGAACATTTATTTTAAAAAATTTTTCTTTTAGATTAATCATATCTCCTAATTGCTTAATTATATTTGTTGATGCTACATTTTTATAATAAGAAAAGAGAAAGTATTGAGAATTAATGTTTATTGAATAAACTGTACAAAATTTATATTGCCAATTCAAAAAAGATTGGTGAATACTGGAATAAAGGGATAGTAGTTATATTAGTCTCATTTTCATAATCATATCATTTATTAAAAGGATCATTCAATATCATTTTAATAAATTAACTCTCAAAATGATGCTGTTTTAATAGCACATCAGAATTTTTTTCATTATTACCTAAATAATCATTAAATGGTTTGAAAGATTAAAATTTAGAAATTTACATAAACATCTTTAGAAATGACCTAGGCATATTTTTTTTAATTATTAATTCAAAATAGCTTTTCCTTTTTATAATATTTGTTAATAATGTTATATATATATTAATGAATGTGTTTCCATTCTATTAGTGAATCTTTAATTTTTCCTAAAATAGCATACATTACTTATATTATTACATAAAAAAAGAATTTAAATGAAGATAATTGTTAAAAAGCTTTGATGTAGATTTTCAAAGTTTAAACCTATTATAAAATAACTTTATCATTTAAATTAAATACATTTCAGATGTTTGAATAACTTGTTCAATTGGTTTAAAATAAAAATTTGTTTATGAAATTGCTGAAAGTATAATAAACATATAAAGATATCATAAGTAGCTCAAGTATAAGGAATAAAATTAATAAAGATAAATATTTTTTTATTATAATAAGAAATAATCCAATAAATATAAAGTTTTATAAAGGCAAATTGCAGCTTTTAGAAAAATTTCTGTGCTTTTTTTATTTTTTGCATACATATATTTTTTGCATTATATCTTGGATTATAGAGGAAACTCATAGAATAAACACAGCAATTTAATAAATAAAATTTTATAAATAAATAATTTTTAAGTTTTTTAAATTTACAATAATTGTTTTAAAATTTCCTTTTATTCTTATTAAGAATTAATATGATTAATAATATAATTTTGGACTAATTTAAAAAAAAAGGTTTTTTTTTTAACATAAAAAATTTAAATTGAACTTAGTTTAAAAAGGAAATAACCAAATAAAATTTAATGCATATCAAAAGACTATCACCTCTCTCAAAACTAAAAAGCTATTTTTATATTTCTGATGATTCATAATTAGTGTACCACTTAACAAATTCAATTCTTGATAACCTGATATCAAACAAATAACAGCAATTTTACCAATCACTTGATTTTCACAGTCCATCCTGATCAAAGTGTTGTCAGTCTACAGCACAGGAATAACATCAATAGATAGGAAGGCCTCCATTCCATTCTTCAGATTGTTAGCCATAAGGTAAGCTCCAAATTTTTGGTCATCCAATGAGGAGAAAATCCTTCAGTGCTAATAATGTGGGATTAACGTATCCAATAACACAATCTTCAAATAACTGGTAACAAAAGCAATTAAACATTTCCTTGGAGTATAACCAAGGATAGAAAAAAGCACCATTCCTTCCACACTCTTGCAGCCTTTATACTCACCTTATGACAGAAAAGGCACTGATATACTTCGATATATTCTTTTAGAATGTCACCTTTCATTGAAAAAAATTTGATGTCTCTTGGTAAAGCCATCTAGTAGTATAACTGGGATGACTATCAGACCTCCAAGTGTAGTTCCACTAAGCCATAGGTGAAAATTTTTATCGCACAACATTGATTTTATCGAACATTTATATATTTAAAATAATATAAACATTATTAAAATCAGCTCATAAGAATAACATCTTTTTAATAATCTTATATTTAAAAAATTACCATGAAGCATGAAAGGAATAAAAATATATCCAGCATTCTTGGGATGATGGCCATACTTGTTGAGGTTCACCACATACTTATGATTTCCCATGTTTAAAAAAATTAAAATATAGTCATTTTCCATTAGATACCAAACTGATATATCTTTGAAATTATAAAAAAAAATTATTATATATGTTAATTAGATATTTAAAAACATTGTTAGTCCTTAAGGATTAATGTGTAATTACTTGCATTTTTGTAAGTTTGTCTTAAAAATTAAGTTAGTAACTATGTTATATACAAGATTAATAGTTAAAGATTAACATTAATATTCAAAATTTAAATTTAAATAAAATTATAACATTTAATTAAGTTAATTAGGGAAATTAGGAAAATTAATAACAAAATACTCATGCTTTCAATACATTTTAATAAATAAAAAAACATTAAATATATTAAAAGGTATAAGGTAGACAAAAGCTCACTTTGGCTTATATTTGAAGATGATCGCAGTTTCATCATTTGCTTTTGGTGACAATGTAATACCCAAGGATTTGGTAAACTCCCATTTTGTCCTTTTTCTCGATCATTATCTTCTGTTTTCTTATCAGGATCACATGAGATGCTTTCTATTTTTATGTTCCCAGACTGACATAAACGTATTCTAAACAAAACATACAAACTCTCTACATATAAACTTTATAGCTCAAACATGAAAAATAACAAATTATTAAAACATTCATTTTAAATAATGTTAAAAATTAAGAAGCAATTAAAAAAGCAAAAAATTAGGCAAATAAAATATTATTCATACAGAATATCTTAAGCACAGCTGATACTGAATCATTCAATGAAATTATTTCAATATATGAGAAAAATATTTTTATTATTTCATTCAATAAAACAGTGAAAACTTCTTTAAAAGGATCCCTCATATTTATATTTTTAAAATACATTTAAACATATTCACAGTTCTTAAATTATGATGAAAAATGTTATATATTATTTATATACATGCATATATATATATAACAAATTTATTTGTATATTATTTAAATATTTAGAATTCTTTTGAGACAATATTTTATATAACCTACACATTTACTCAAAAATAATAATTAAAAAAAAATTTCATAATAAGGGTTCAAGTATATTTAGAATTTCATGAGAAATGTTTACAGAAATTTAAATAATCATATAGAAATTCATTAACATAGAATTAACAAAGAATTAAATTGTGGCCTGTAATTTATTTACAGCTTTTGAGATAAATATACAATTCTGTCAGCTAAAAATATAATTTTTAAAGAAATTCAAGCACACAGAAAGCCTAAAAAATACCATATTTTCCTATATATAATCCACAATCCACAGTAACCACAAGATCTTTTTTAGTAGAAAAAAAAAAAAAAAAAAAAAAAAAAAAAAAATGCATCACATAATACAAAGTGGTATATAATCTGCAACAATTATTTTGCCAAATAGTTGAAAATATATACAGCTAATAATGTGTAGTCACATAAAATCAAAAATGCATAGTATGATTAAAAATATAATAAATTGTGCAGAATATTATTTTTTATAAAAACATTTGATTGGATTTACCTCATTACAAAGTGCGACAAACTGAGATGAAATCACTAGATTGATAATTCAAAGAAAATTCTAGAAAAACTTATTGATATTTAGTTTTTAATAATTTTTATAAAATTAGGTAGGATATATTTTAAAATAAAATTTATTTATTTTGTTAGTAATTAAATGAAAGAAATGAATTATTTTCAAATTGCATAGTGGATACATTTTTTTTGTATTGAGCATGATTTGTTTTTAACCAAACATTAACATATTTGCTGCTAATTTTTTATTTACCTTCTCTATAGCTTTTAGTTTAAAATATGCTGTGCAGCTTATACGCTTTCACTTCCACGTGACAATATATGATATTAAATATTTGTAGAATGAAATAGCTCAGATCAAGACAAAATTGCGAAATGAGGATAACCATAGCAACTGTAATCTTTCCAAGGAATCGAGTTTGCTCTTGAATGTAATTGGACAAAACTAATTAAAGCTGAAATAAGTCAGTTGAGTCTGGGTGTCGTCTGTTACTTGTTTTATAAAACACAAGCAGCACACATTACTTCCAAAACTTTATTGTTAATTTTACTGATGGAGAATATTTTTTTATCAGATAATCCACAGCAGCATATAATACACAGATGAAATTCAAAACTTTTAACATATAATCCACTGATTATTCACAAAAAAACATGGTACAACATTTTCTTGTATATAATCCGCAGATTATGTGTTAAAAAAGTTCCAAATTTCGTTGTGTGTATTATACGCAGCCGTGGATAATCTGATAAAAACATTCTCCATCAGATAGCTCTACAAGAAAGTTTTGAAAAAAATACTGTTTAAGTTTTATAAAATAAATAACAGGTGGTACCACGACACACCTGAGTTATTTAAGCTATAATCAGCTTTGTCCAGTTACATTCAAGAACGAATTTGGTTCCTCATAAAGATGTTACAGTTGCATTTCATTAACGTCATTTCGCAATTTGTCTTGACATGAGCTGTTTCATTTTGAAAATATTCAAATTCATAAATCGTCATATGGAAGCGAACATTTTTAAGTTACACAATAGATTATAAATTAAAAGCTATAGCGAAAGCAAATAAAAAATGGCAACAAATGTGTTAATAAGAACTGAAAAACATAGCATGTGCGGTATAAAAGAAAAATGTATAAAATAGTTTGTAAATAATTCATTTCTTTCATATAAATATTAACGGAGCAAATATATATATTTAAATATGTCTAACATCGTTTTAAAAGTTATTAGAAGCTAAATATTCATAAGTTCTATAAGAATTTTCTCGAAATGATCGCTCTTGATCGATCTCGTACTTTCATCTCAAGTTTACCGCACTTTGCGATGAGGTGGGTCCAGACAGATCTTTTTCATAATAAATGCTTTTTTTTCTGTATAATTTATAATATTTTTAATCATACTGTGAATTTTTATTTATTTTATGTCACACCCATATTTTAGACTATTCTCCGAATAAAATTGCCGTGGATTATGTGACGCTTTTTTACCCTTCTACTTGAAAAAAAGATCATGTGGATAATACGCCACTCCATATTATACATAGGAAAATATGGTAATTGAAACAAAACAAATTAGTGAAAATAGAAAGAAATATTTGTTAACTCTTATATAGAAAACATTACCTATGTCTAGCTTTCCTTTCAGTTTCAGTCACAGAATTTTGTCGGGAACCTAACTTGCTGGGTGAGGATTTATATGTAGATGGAAGATAAGTTGTGACATCTAAATGACCATCAACTGCTTCTGAAAAGGTGACTTCAATCACACCTATTAACAATTTACACTTTAAGAAAAATCATATAAATTGAATTTTGTAATTATACTATAAAAATTACATTACATTGCATATGAAGTTAACATTTTTTGTAAGCAAAAACAAACTTTTAACTAAATATAAAATGCTTATCTCATCACCTAAACTGACCCCCTGAATATAAGTGTATATCAATGTCCTCAAAGATTAATATATTTAGTAAAAAAAATGCTGTTAAAAATTAATGTAGGTCTTTTTTGAATGAAATGAATAAATGTGTATGTTTTTCTTCTCCCATCGCTCAAAAAATTATTATAAAATAATTATTGATGTTATAATTTATTAGTGTGGGAATAAAAGTAAAAAATTAAAGACTATAGTTTCTTAGTACACAGGTGTTCATATTCAGAACTCTATCATCCCTTCTAAGAATCTGATATCAACAAATACATAAAAATCAAAAGAATTAAATGGGCTAATCATATTATTAGAATGAACAAAGAATGTTCACCACAGAAAATATTCTTGGCAAAGCCTTCTGAAACAAGAGCTAGGAGCAGACTATGGTAGATGGGCTGACTGCCTAGGAAGGGATATTACCATTTTAAGAGTGATTAATTAGAAGACCATAGCAAAAAATAGTGAGACCTGGAGGAAAATTCTTGAGAAGGCTAGAGCCCACCAAGAGCTGTTATGCTACTCAGGAAGGATACTTTTTTAATTAGTCTTACTTCAAATTTCCATGGGTATGGAATTTAGCTTATAGAACGTGAGAGAAAAATAAAGATGCATTAACAATATTCTGAGTTGTGCTAAATCAAAGTATATATTACATAAATTATAGTCAGAATATACCTTGTAAAGAACTTATCAAATATAAAGTTCTATTACCCTTTAACAATGTTCAACATAGTCAAAGGCTTTAGGAAAAGTTAATATACAATTACACTCACAATTTAGGGACTTATTAAACTTGAATATGACTGATCAAAAATAAAAACTGCATAATTACTCTCATAAAAAAATTAATCTTAAAAATTAATGTTGAATAAAAAAATTCAAAAGATTCCAGTTTTAAATTTCTTTCACTTTTTGAATGACAATTTGTATTTCATTGATTTATTTGCAAAGAAGCTAGAAAGGATGGTTCTTGTCAAAGACATCAGAAAAGTACGACAACAAAACGAAATCCATTCTTATAAAATATTAAATTTATAAGTGTATATATTTATATATATATATATTATATTAAAGTGAAAATTTATAAAAATTATTTTTTAAAAAATTAATTTTCAAATCATAACTCTCTAGAAGTTGTTTAAATGAGTCGACAATATCAGAAAATTAATCCAATAGTCACTTTATATATAAAGTGTGCAATATAAATATCAATTGTTATTGAGATTTAAAAAAAATCCTCTGTTATTATTGGACATCTCCATAGAATATGAAATTTTATTACATTCTTTAAAAAAAAGATCTAGTGTCATATCATACTTATGTAAAAATTTTCTTTAACGTGTAAATAATTGTGTCCATCAGCAAACCACTTCTCAATTAAAGGGATGGGAGATTTCACTTTAAAATAACCAAGCAACATCAAATGTGTAAAGCTCCATACATAGAAACAAGTACTGAAATGTAAAATAACAATGGAAATCAAAACATATATATCTTCAAATATTAAGACATATAAACTTAGTTTCCTCTCTCAATTTGGCCAGTAAAACAAAAAATACTTTTTTAATACATTTTATTTGATACTCTACTAATTCAGAAGGCTAATAGTGAAACTATTTTCACCGAATCACAAATTATTTCATTCCATATTTTATAAAGAATTAAATAATTTTTATGATTAAAAATTAATTTTTTGTGGAATATATCTATTGCAGATTTTTCAATGGATATTATACAAATAGTAAAGTCTGTGGCAGGGAAAAAAGAATGGCAAGCAACAAACATCGTCAACAGCAACATCATATTTGAAAACATGTTCCTTACCAAGATAAGGAATTCCATATAGTTACCAAGGAATATTATATGTTTATATGCTAACAATTATATATCATGATTGTGACAACTTTGTTGGCAATTGTTTTATGGGTTTCAAAAATGGAAGCGTAACTCTCACTTCATATTTAGTAACAATAGGAGAGACAAATTAAAAGATTACACTGGGAGCCTATAGACTCAACGTGTGAATCCAGGTTTGGTGTGGTTTCAATTTTCTCACTAACCACTAAAATATCATGATTTTGAATTTTGACTAAAGCAATTCTTGAAGTTTCCTTCAATCTTGTAACCATAATACAGCTTCATAAGACAGTACATAAATTGATTTAATAGACCCATGTAAATAAAATTATTAACAGATATAATAAGAAAAAAAAATTAGAAGTAAATTGCAATAAAATAAGGCCTTTAATTTGTATCAAATCAATAACATAAATACCATCATTTTGAAAGATAATTTATTTTTAATGCAGATCATGTAAAAGTGGAATGGCTAAAAAAAAAACTATTTACCCCCCTCCAAAAAAAAAAACACTATTAGCTAAACAGAAAATAATAATATACTTGGTTTTATAATAATTTATTCTCAATCAAGTTTTGTAAGAATTATTATACACATCTAAATAAGACAACAGATTGTTAATGAATAAGCTTATAAGACATTTTAACCCATGCACATACAAAAAATAATAAAGGCATTTTACATATTATACAAGAAAAATTAACATACCCAACATCAATTAATCAATTCACTTAACATTAATTAAATTTTGAAATTTAATGCAAAAACTTCCAACTTTGCAGATCCTAAACTTAAATTTCAAATTTATTCCCTAATTGAGTTTTAACAAATATATTCTTTAATTAAAACGTCATATTTTTAAATTTTGATACACCTCACTTTCAAAATGAAACACTAATTAACAAATTTAAAAAAAATGCAAGATTAATAAATACATCTCTTGAAACTGAATCAATTCATCATAGATCAAAAACTGTCAATGAACTGCAATTAATTTTATCCACAAAATATTGTCATGTGAAAGAGTTCTTTTCTGGTGCAGTAATATCATTATCTCATCCACTAACATCATGTTGATAAGATTTTTTCCCACAACAGAATTAAAATACTTTTTTTGAAATCATATTAACATAATTATTTGACTTAGAAATGATTTATTAATATATACAAAAATATAGATTTATTGATATTTACCTTTATATTCAGCCATAAATTCCCGAAGTGAGTCAGGTGCGCTTTTATAAAAATTTAATTCTTGAGGAATTAATGGCTTACAAATGGTGTCATCGTCTAATTGAAGCATTGAAGAATGACCTCCAACCTAAAATAAACATGGCAAAATGTAATTTAAATTCTTTAATGAAAAATACATTGAGTTTATAAAATTAATTCAGAAATTTTTTAAAAAAAATCCAATTTTAAAACATTGTAATGTTACTAAAATAGAATAAATGTATGCATGTTTTGAAAAAAAATATGAGTCTAAAGAAAGTTTCATTTAAAGTAAATAAAAAATTGAGTAAATTCTGAAAATAAATTTCCTATCAAGAGATATTTTTTCATAATTTTAATAATGGTATTATAATTCTCAAAGTTCTATGTGCCATTAATATGAACAGGCATTCTTCAATCAATTAATATTTTTAAATGTTTCTATTAATATTTTAAAGAATGAGAAAATTTTCATGAAAATAAACATTAACTCAAATTAAATGCAATTCTAGATTGTCTATATTAATGTGATCTATGAATGCAAAGGGAACTTTTTCGGACACTTACCTTGATCCCCTTTCAAATAAACATTTTTATAATTTAAACGCTTTAAAATGTGATTAATTTTATGCAAAAAAAAAAATATATATATATATATATATATATATATATATATATATATATATATATATATATATATATATATATAACCTTACAATTTTAAACAGTAAGTAGGACACATTAAATTATTCATTTAAATTAAATATCTAATTTAAAAAAAGTTCCCCTCCCTCCTAATTAAAAAAAATGGATAAATATATATGTATAATACAGTTAATTTTATGCTGAACTAGTAAGGAAGAATTTTTTTTTTTTATATATTGTATTTTGCTTTCATATCAAAAACACAAATGGGAAAAAAATTTATATGTAAAAAACTGAACACTGTTATTAATAATTATTTTTATGATGCGCTTAGGGATAAAAATAATCTTCATAAATTATAACAAGTTTCAAATATGAAAAATTATTTCAAGTCTTTTAAAACAAACCATGTAATAAAAGATTATATAACAAATTAAAACTTTAAATGGGAGGCAATACAGTATACAAATCATTATTCTTTCCTTATTTGCCATGATGTGGTAACTTAGCATTTTTAGTGTTTAAATTTAAAAATACTATTTTCATTATTTTGTTAAAATGTAAAATAAATATTCCAATTTTAAAAATTAAAATTTTACCACAAATTTCAAATTTTGAAGCCCTATTTTGATGAGAGAAAAATTTCAAAACCTATTCTAACAATAAAAAATAGAAACTTCAGTCAACATAGGTAATAATATTTGCTGTATTTTTACATAATTTATCATACTTTGTATTCTCATTGACATTGACTTTATCATCATAAATTAAATTTTCATTAATTTGTTTAAAATCTGAATTGCAAAGAAAATATGACAGAAATCCTTTTTTTTAGCAACCACAAAACTATACACAATAATATATATATAATTGACGAATATGTATCAATAATTATTTAATCTAATGTTCTTCCTGATGAGATTTATGCTTACTTTTACACAATACTTTTTTTCATGTGAATGACTCATATTATGATATCCAACAGATTTAAACAGCATTTATTTTGATAATATTTTCATAAAAAAAAAAGGAAAGTGTCATTGACTAGGGCAAAATACATCAAAATTTTAAGGATTAAATTTTTTAGATATCCCAAGAGATTAAACTAAATTAACTAACCTGGTGGATAAAGGGTTCTAGTTGTAAAGCTTCATAAGAACCCCCGGAATCAGCTGCCATATTCGGCAAGTCCATGCATTAATTTTATTAAATTACAGATGATCATAAATATAATTGAAGCAAAAACTCAACGTCTGAAATATAAATAAAATATATGTTTATAAAATGTTTTGGCATACAAAATTTAACAGCATTATAGATGCTACATATAAGTTAAACATAAAAGCATTTACATTTAAAATTTTTTTTAAAATTTAGGAATTTATGATGTCCTTTGCATAATATAGGTCAATTCAATTTCATAAATATGATTATTACACATACGCTTAACATATATATATAAAAAAAACATTAAAGAGAACATAACATCTAATAAGTTCGGCCTTTTGCAACAAGAAATCTAATTATTATCAACATATTTGGATTGAATTTCTGCTGTAACACAAGAAAACAAAACCAAAGTGCTAGAACCGCTGAACTAAATGTCAACAATGAATGTATAAGTGCACACATATTTACCGTTAAGTTTCATTTCTCTAGTATTACCCAAAATACCATCTAGATATTATAATCAAACACATTTTGTTATTGTGAAAAATAAGATTTTATTAGGATACTACGTATGGTACTGAAATGAAAATGAAATTCGCACGGACCCATTCATTTTTGCTTCTGCAGACTGCGGTGACTGTGACGTAATCCCGAAACTGTTTTCTGAACGTCCGCTGCAGCAGAAATCGTCTGCACTGCTCGCGGAACGGAAAAATAGATCGAGTGATAAGAAGTCGATTTCGAGATAGAGCATTTCGCGAGTCTGGTCGGGGTCCTGAGATATCGTACAAAACTCACTATCAAAGACTACATACCACTAATGCTATTGAACTTAAGTGTTGCAAATTCCAACATCGAAGATGCGTGGATGTTTTATTCTAATGCCAACAACAGTGAACGAGAGCGAGCCTGAATCTTCTGCACTGAAAGGTCTTGCGCTATCGAGCTCGTTGCTGCAATTCGTAGTTAGAAAATCTGAGAACATGGCTACGTAGTCCACCGCTGAATTCTCCCTTTTACTTTTAGGTATTTAGTCATAAAACAAATTGTTTCTTCTTCCTTTTAAAAAATGGTTAAGGAAAAACCGAATTCTACACGAACATATGATGAAGATGGATTTCGTCGGAGAGCAGCTTGCCTTTGTGTTAAAGATGAACAGGAAACAGAGGTAATTGATATTTTGAAATAATTTGTAACTTATAATTACATAAAATGTACTATAATGTGGGAAGTTGAAAAAAAAATCTGATATCTTTTGGGAAAAACATCCTTCGTTATATTTTTCGTAATGATAGCATGCTTCAGCAACAGGGCGTATAGCAGTATATTATTTTTGTGATTAAAATTGTGTAATAAAATATATTTAAATCTGACTTGCTGATATTGTTCCTGTAGGAAATATAATTCTTATAATATTCAGTGACATTAAAAAATAATCACTATTTCTACTGTCGTAATAGTTATCTTGCGGATGGAATAGGATTAGTTATTTATTGCTGAATATTCTTTTATAACAGTTTGTTTGCATTAAAGGTTTCCTTTAATGTAAACTAAATTCCTTAATATTAATTTTAAATAGTTATTTCCATTGTTGTCACGCTTGTTATATTTTTCATTCTATGCTTTAAGTTTTGTTATATTCAACAGCTGATGTGGTATATATTAAGAGGATAACTTGTGGAGGTTGTTTCCTTTCTGTTATTTGTAACAGTGTTTAAATATTCATGCATTTATATATTGAAGCATCATCCAAAAAGATAAATTTATACCATCCTCAAGTTCCTATAGATAAGACTTTAACAAATACATGATTAGGTTTAAGTTTATATTCTGTATTCAATAAAAGTATAAAGTGTTTTTCCCACTTTATTTTTTTAGGATCATTTAAACATAAGTATTTCTGGATCTATATGTGATTAAATAAAAGATTTATTATATTATTTTTCTGGGAGAAGTCATTTAATGTATTGATTTATTTATATTGTTTTTGTTATTGTACTACTTTGAAAACTATTTACAGGAGCATTAAGTTAAATCAATAGTAACATTAAATTATTTCTGATTAACTTGTATATAACATAAACCTTAGTTGAATGCGGATTGAATCTGAATTATGCGACTATCATAAGCATATCTTTGAGTTAAACTAATTAATGACCTATTAGAAAAGTTCAAAACAATACTAAATCAAACAGTAGTATTAAATTTAGATTTCAAACTTTTGTTTTGTTAAAATTTATTATATATTCTTAAGATTTAGTATTCAAAAAAGCAGATTATTTAACATTGATAAAAAATATATTTAATAGTAAAAAGGTAAATTTTCTGAATATTCTATGCATAATTATAAAAGTTATTCAAATGTTATGTAAGATTTTAAAATTATAAATTTTAAAGAAATGTATTTATGTTTGATTCATTTAGTCTAGCATGACTCAATGGTGAATATTTATTTTTATTACATTAAAATATATATGTAATAAAATTAAAAATTACATGTGCAATAAAATTAAAAGTCACTTAGAACATAGGACTAAATGAACCTTGTTTAATCATTACAAATTTGTTTTGTATCATTAACTCAAAATGTTCTCTAATGAAACCATATAATATATATTTAGTAGTGAAAATTAATATTAAATACTAAAATACAATTTTATAAATGTATCATGTTTAAAGTTAATGCATATTACAATTGACTTTTAAGTTATTAAAATTTTTTTAATACTTAAATCTCCAAGAAAAAGTTTAATCTCTTGATAAAGAAAAATTTTTATATTATATTTGAAATTTTAGCATTTGAATAGCTTTTATTTTTTTTTATAAGGATGTACATAAAATAGTGAAACATGTTCCATTTTTGGTATTGCACTCAGTGAATTTGATTATTAAATTCAGTTGTTCTTCATTATAGAGCTTGTATTCCAGTAGAACTTTTCAATTTCTGTGTAAAAAAAGTAAAACAAATAAAAGTTACTTTAAATTTATTTTAGTTAAAAACATACTTGGACATTGCAACATAGTTTTTCAATAAAATTTGTATATGCTTCGGTGATCAGCAAACTTTATTGTTTAACCTTGAATAAATCAAGTAATAGTACTTATATGTATCATTTTTTTTTCATTATACTTTAAACGAAATGTTATGAAATTTGCAATTTGGGGCTTGTAATATTAAAAATATTTTTATAATTTTATGCAAAAGCACATTAAATAAAATTGTATTGCTGAAACAAAAACTGAATTTATACTTAATCCAAATGAAGATCAAATAATTAAATTAAAAGAACTGCAAATTTATTTTATTTTAACTTGGCCTTTTATAAATTAACAACATAAATTAGATTGTTTTGAGATGGTTTAATTTTATAACTTTGTGTATTGATGTAAGAATGAGGTTTGTGTGTCACACAAGAATATAATATCAATTAATTGTAATTAAATAAAAAAACTAAATTTTTAAATAAAATTAAGTGGAAGTAGTTTAACAAAAATTTTATAATGTGTAAATATTTGATATATTTATTCATTAAAGAATAAAAAAAAAGTATAGATGTTAACATTATGATCAGTCATTGTTTTTTTCTGGTAAGTTCTCTAATGAGTTCTCTCTTTTCCTATTCATAAATTTATTTTTAACATATTTATAAGAACACTTTTGTTTTTTGTTATGTATATCCTTAAATTTAATTGTTTATTAAATTACTAACTAAAATTAACAACTGATTTCATAGATTCTTTACAAGCTTAATCTATCAGATTAATTTTTCTTTATTTAGTTGTCAACCTCTCTAAGAGTTTTGTTATTAATTGGGATAATAAAATTGGCATGATAATTTTAAAAATCATACTATTAACATAATGAATCATACAAATTGTATTAGAAGAATGTAGAGCTAAATAGTTTAATATTTAAACAAGTTATACTGTTATAAATTTGGCACCATATGTTGAAAAGATTTAGAGTATGTATTTTGGAAAATTTTCACTTATCTTGACATATGTAAAAATATATTGTATAATCAATTCCAAGGAATTGATAGATAATTTGATAGTTGAATGGTCATCACCGTGACCTTCAGTGCAACAATTTAGCGATTTGACTTCTATTTCTTGCTTAGATATTCATAGTTGTGTGGAGTGCAATTTAAACTTTAATTCTCTGAGTCCAGTTAGTCCTCCTCTACTAAAAATGGCCTTAATGAATAAATGAAGCTAGAAAATTTATGCTGAACTAGAGCTAAACTTTATTAAAGAGTTTTATTATCATTTCTAATTGATATATTTATTTAGTGTTCAGAATTGGTGTGACTTATATAGGCTCTGTTCAAGACTCACTATGTATAAAAAGATTAGGAATCAGGAAATTTATATAAATTAAACATTAAATATATCAAATTATTTTAATATGCATTGGAAAAAAGGGATATAGATAGAATTTTATAATTAACTGTTTTTTTCTTATTATCTAGCTTTGGCTCTGATTGCCTTATAATGCATATAACAAAATATTTTAATCTCTTGATAAAGAAAATATCTTAGTAAGGGTAATTTAAATAATTAAAATTATTAGTGAACAGCCTAAAAGTTTAAGGTTATTGTAAGGCATTTTTTTAGTGTGTACATTATAAGTTGCCTTCTGCTGAGACATTTTGTTGGTAGTGGTCCTATCCATGTGTCTCGACAGAAGAAATCTAGAGATGTGCATGTTGAATATAGATGTAAAGTTAATCTAACATTGTTCAATAGTGGTGGGATTGAACGTGGGATCTTTCATTCTGAAGATCAGTATCCTATTACTAGGGCTGTAATGGTTAGCGGTCTTGCTTTCGGTTCAACAGTTCATGGATTCAAAACCCACTTTTGGCTTGAATGTTTGTAGTGATTCAGAATCTATTTAAAACCATATGAGGCCACTGTGGTCTGGTTGGTTAGGGTGCCCTTCTCATTACTCAAAAGTAGTGAATTTGAATCCTGACTTAATTGATGATGTATCATGTTTACTGAAGACAGCAGGGGCACATTAAATAGGTAGTAATCACTATGCCCTCTAAGTGAAATGATATCTCTGGGGGTATCAGGCCAAGTGTTCATGGGTTTTCTGCTTACCCCGTCTTCTAAATTACGAAGACTCCCACCTGGCTGCTTTTATCTAACTGGTAGAGCCCAACTCTGGCTGGGTAAATGGTAGCATGCTTGTGTAACTACAACTTAAAACTGTAGGTACTGGTCTAATTAGACTTCGAGTGCAAAAAATGACTGTTGAACAACAAATAAACCCATCTCTAAGCCATGTGATGAACCTTATAAAAGTTACTTTGAAATTATTTCTTTGAATATAAGACAGTGGAGATTGCCTTTTATCATTATAATAGATGACAAAAAAATAATAGAACATTTTTTAAGATATTTTGATTAAAGATATCTGAATTAAATATAAATCTTGACTACTGAATTATATTGCATATACACAAGACAGTTTCATTAGTTTAATAAAAAAAATAAATAAAAAACATTAATCAGGATTTTAATGGGGTTGATTAAATCAGTAACATAAGACAACAGTAATTTTTGTATGTTTCTTTTCTAATGAACGCTTGAAAATACATGTTATAAAAAAATACTAATAATCAGGTAAGTAAATGTACCCTCAAATGAGCTCTGAAAATATAAAACAGATTAAACATTTGTAAAAAATGCAAACAAAATATTGTATTAAAACAATTAAAAGTATTCATTTTATTTAATCTTAAAATTTCCAATTATATGATTGAAATTTCATTAATACTCATTCTAGAGCTTGTAACAAGATAATCCCAAAGGAATAATGATAAATACTTGTGTAATATATAACCATAAAAATAATAACAATCATTTAACATAAATGTTTTTTTTTTTTCTAATTAAAAAAATTGTAAATAATTCTATAATATTTCACAGGGCTTGAAGTAAAAGATTAACCATAATTGAAGTTTACAAATATCCAAAATATTCTAATTAAAAATGAAAGGCATTATTAAATAACCCATTAATAAAATATAAAATCAATGCAGAAACTAAACATATTTTGTAATTTCATACTTTGTGTATGCTTGATGTAAAATATTTTAGTGTTACGTGTAATAAGCTTGGTGTAACAACTTTTTCCTATTTTATTACATAAGTAAATATAATTGCAAAAATGTTTTCTTAATTTGTAGTATTGGTTTAAGTATCATTTTTTTATACTAAAAATTATGTAAAAGAAAAATTTTTAAATAGTATTTAATGTTGAGATTTAATATTTCTTAGATATTTTAAAGTAGGTATTGTATTAATAAAAATGCCATTCACATTTTACTATGAAATGTTTTATCTGCTTTGGAATTATAATCAATCATGTCTGATTATGGTTAGGGTTTAATTATTTTTTTTTCTTTACTTCCCTAAGGAAATTAATATTTCTCTGCTTCCTTAGAACACTTCTTACTATCTATGGGGTCTAAGGTATTGTTAATACAATTTCCTACTATCAGTTTACTATTAAGAATCATATTGTGACATTGCATTGGAATTTTCATTGTATTCAGAGACAATTTCTTCATCTTTGTAATATTTTCATAATTATTTTAGAAATGAATTCTGTTTTCTAGAATTTGAAAGAAGCAGCTATTATGATGATGATTAATGTAAAACTATTTTTTACAATTTTGAGATTACCAGAGAACACAACAGGGAATTCTGAAGTGTACTGTTACCAGTTAGAAAAATTGAATGATTCTCTTAAACAGAAGAGATTAAAATTGATTAATAGAAAAGGTGAACCAAAATTATGTGAGATCATACAAAATTGTTAACTTGCTAAAAGCTTCTGCAGCTTGGATTGAATATACTGCCATACCCGCCATACTCTCCAGATCTGACACCTTCTGATTATTACTTGTTCTGGTCTTAACAAAATTATTTAGAGGACCAAATATTTTCAAGTGAATTAAATTACCCGAGGCATTTTTTGTAGACAAAATCATGAAATTATTAAAATAATTATACTATAACTTTTGTTGTATTGGATTTATTTTTTATTTATCGAAAAAGAATGTATCAATTGAACCATTTTTATATTTAAACACATTAATTCAACTGTTTATTTATTGAAAAATATACTTTTTAAATCTTTATTGGTTAATTTTTTTCATGGACTCAAGTATTTATTTTTTAGTTTTAAATTTTTAAACAATTGAGAATTGAAATAAAATTATTGATTTGTTGAAATCAAAATAAGCTTATTTAGTTCCACTGTAAAATATCGTGATATTTGTAATATTTTCTTTTTAATATCTAAAAAATGCTAACTTAAGTATTTTGCTTTATATAAGGAAATTTTTGTTCTAAATATTATCTGACTATATTATTGTTTTTATTTTCTTAGGCATTTTAATTCATTAATGTAAATAAGAAGCTCTAGAAATATCCCAAACATACAAAATGATTAAATCATTATACATTTGTTTTTAAAAATATAAGTTCCAATTTGAAGCACCTGATTTTGATTGATTTTTCTCAATTGAATGGTTGACTTCTAATTTAAACACATTGCTTGGATTTTATTTCCTATATGTATATAATATACATACTATGCAAAATATATTATTTTTATTTTACTCATTAGAAATTTTTATTTACTGTATTATCATTATTGGCTTCAATTTACTTTTTAAATACTCAAAGAAATTTAAATAATTTTGATAATATCTTACTTCAGGTTCTTTTAGTAACTAGTAGTAGAGCACCTGAACGCTGGATTGTACCTGGCGGTGGACTGGAACCTAATGAAGAACCAAGCGTAGCTGCAATCCGAGAAGTTGTTGAAGAAGCTGGTGTTAGGGGACACTTGGGCCGGTGTCTTGGCACATTTGAAGTGCGTAAACATTGTTTAAGTATTACCATATTTTCCTGTATATAATCCGCGGATTATGTGTTAAAAAAGTTCTGAATTTCGTGTGCCTTATAAGAAATACTGTTTAAATTTCATAAAATAAATAACACCTGAGTTATTTAAGCTATAATCGGCTTTGTCCAATATGTTCAAAAACAAATTTGGTGCATCATAAAGATATTACAGTTGTAAATTTGCTAATATCATTTTGCAATTTGCCTTGACATGAGCTGTTTTGTTTTGAAAATATTCAAATTTGTATATCGTCATATGGAAGTGAAAACTTTTTTAAGTTACACAGCAGATTTTAAATTAAAAGCTATAGCAAAAGCAAATTTAAAAAATGGGGACAAATGTGTTAATGTGAAATGAAAAACAAAGCACATGCAGTATAAAAGAAAAATGTATAAACTACGTAGTTTGTAAATAATCCAATTTTTTTCATTTAAATATTAACGAAGCAAATATATATATTTTTAAATATGTCTAACATGGTTTTAAAAGTTATTAGAAGCTAAATCTCAGTAAGTTTTGCAAGAATCTTCTCAAAATTATCACTCATGATCAATCTCGTGCTTTCATCTCAAGTTTTTCGCACTTTGCGATGAGGTATATCTAGACTGATATTTTTCGTAATAAATGCCTATTTTTTCTATACAATTTATTAAATTTTTAATCATAATGTGCTTTTTTTTATTTTATGTGACACCCATACTATCAGCAGTACATATTTTAGACTATTTGCTAAAAAATTGATGCGGATTATGCGACGCTTTTTTTTTTCTTTTACTCCAAAAAAAGGCTGTGCGGATAATATGCTGCCGCAGATTATATACAGGAAAATACAGTAATCTCTTTACATTAAATTCATTTCCAAAAGCATTTATAAAAAAAGGTATTAATATTTTTAATGAGTGACAATTATCATATAAACCTAAATATTTACTTTTTTAATAATAGTTTATATAAGTTTTAATATTTGCATAGAAACATTTTTTAAAAAAAATTTTGATAAATTTGTAAAGTTTTTTTTTTGATTATATGATAGAATATTATTTTCATGATTTAGAAAATTCTATGAACTAAATAAAAATTGAAAATTTACAATATATTATTAGTTAATAATTTTTCCTTTGTTATGTGTTTCCTATTTAGAACCCTGAGCGAAAGCATCGAACTTCAGTGTTTGTTTTAGTTGTTACAGAAGAGCTTGATGAATGGGAAGATTCCAAAAGTATAGGTATATTTTGTATTTGGAAAAAATTAAGTAGTTGTGTAAGTATGTAAAGAGGTGAATGAGTAATTTTAATATGTATATTGAAATTTAAAGATGGAGGAAGTTATGAACTTAATATTTTTGTTATTGATGTTTATGTCTTTGCAAACTATTGTTAAATTTTAATATACATATTTTAACATTGTAGTTGGACCTTCATGTATGTAAAAACTTCTGTGTATGAATATTTTTTAATAATTTTTTTTAAATCATTTCTTGCATAAAAATATGTGTCTAATCTTTTGGGATGAATTTTTTCTAAAGATGAATAATTTTTATTTATGTATTCAATATAATAAAGTTGAAATGTTTATAGAATAGGACTTAAATTTATCTTCGAATATCTTTTTTGTCTTTCAGTGATAAAATCTTAAAAGAATAAAAATATGTTCAAAACTTTGCAAACACATTTTTTGTCTAATTTTAATATGCTTTGTAAATGTAGAATAACTGCTCTGAAATTTCATCTGTTACACATCTCTATAAAAACTTTATTAAAACATTTAATAATTATTTATTTACTTCAAATTACAAAGAAAAAGGAAAGAAATATCTATCAAACAATTGGTTACAAGAATTTGAAAGTTCTTCAATCTTAGTTGACTATCCAAAACCACTTAAAGCAGATTGGTAAAGTAAGCAAATTGGGTGTCTGATGAATCACTGTACCATGGTACATTGCAGAAGAATTTTTGATCAGTTAATTTTTTAAGATGAAAAAAATGGGGTCTTAATAATACAAAAATCAGGCTTATTCCAAATGAATTGGCTTAAATTCATTAGAGTTGGGGTTACTCCTCAAAAAGATGTTTTCATTTATGTGGAAGTATTCAAGCAATCAAAGCATTGTAACCAGGAGCATTGTGAATATTTATTTTTATAGTGATCATTTAAGTCAATCTTTAATTGAAAAATGCTATTTGATTGTTAACAGAAAATGCATTGTTCTTTTACCTAATAATGGAAAACCATGTAATGTAAAAACACCTTGGAAAAAAAATTAAGGAATTATGTTTATGGTGGTATTACATCACTCACATTCATTCTCTATAAAGCATTTTCAGAATTTAGCTTATTTTTAATTACCACAATGTTCTCTAAGTAGAAAAAAATTCCAAAATAGTCTCTAGACATTTTTCTTAAAAACCAATTAAGTTTTTTAGACTTATTATAAAAGATATTTTTTCTTAAATTTTAAAATGTGTAATAAGTGTGGTAATGTAAATGATTAGAAATAACTTGTTAAATTTCATCTGTTTAATGTAAACCAAATATTTAAAAATCTAATATTTCTTTTTACTATTTTTTAAATATAAAAATATAATCCTTATTCCTAGAATTCCAATAATGCAATATTAAATTTCAAAGAATATTTCTAAATGCAATTGTTTTTCTTTGAAATAAAATTCAATCAATTCTATAAAATTGAGTGAATTTTATGCAATATTTTGTACATTAAATGTTGCCATTATTTGAATGGATTTGTTATAAACTTCGTAGATTATACTTCTAAAGTAGCTAAAAAATTCAGGGGTGTTCAAATTCCTTAAAGAAAAGTATAAATGAGAGAAGTATCATTTTAAAATAATATATCTAAAATTTCAGTTAAATATAATTTTAAAAATTACTCATATTTATTTTGTATAGTAACAAAACAATGATAATTTGGTTTAATTATTGGATGTTTTTCAATATAAATTTTTTTAATAAACCTAAAGAATCAAACTTAAAGTTAAGGTTTTGGTGATTGATGACATTAAAAATTTATAATTTACATGTGATGACCTTCATTTATACTATGTAATTTTTTTTAACTTACAACTTTTTTGTTGTGGTTGTACGCAGTTATTCAAAAAATACTTAATGAGTTTTAAAAAAATATTATCTGAGGCATATTGCAACTGTACTTTATTTAAAATCTGTTACCCATTACTGTGTTTAAACTATGGGCTATGACAAACTAATAGTTTAAATCTCAATCATTAGAATAATCTGACAGATTTTTGAAATTAAATACTTATGGATATTTAATACTGATTTTCATGAACCCTGAAAATAGTTGATCTTATCCTGTTTGAAAGTGAAATCTAGGAGTTGTAACATTTTAGCTAAAAAGACTTTCTACTTGGATTTGTATTATATAAAGCAAGTTGAATAATGAAGGGAAAATTCTTAATTCAAATATAAATGTTTATAAAATATGCATGATTTTTCCTCGTGATGTACATTTAAGATTTTTTAATTGTAAGTAAACATAATTTTTTTGCATAAAATTATTACCATTTATCAAAATAATACAGGAGAATAACTCATGACAGATTTAAAAGTTGAGAAAATTTTCATGAGGTTCCTTTTGAAAATTTTAATATATTAAGGTCCAACTATACAAAGGAAAAATTTAAATAATCTGATTTGAATGTATTTTTGAATTTTGCTCTATCACCCCTGTACAACTTGCACTAGATTTTTATATTTTTCTTTATTAAATTTATAATCATAATTTTGAAATGCTATCTTTTTAATACATTTGTATTTTATGTATTTTAATTTTTATATACATTTCAGTAATTACTGTGCATGACTAAAATTGTGAAATTTGCTTTGTAAACAAATGCTCACATAAAATTTGTATATGTAAATTTTTGTCAGGTCTAAAATGTTTACACCATTTGTTTTATTGCCTATGTTATCAAGGGGTAAATTATAGTTGATATGTACATATCTACACATATCATTATTTGAAGTTGAACAGCAATTTCTAAATATGTACTTTTACATACCCTTCTGAAAATTTTATTATTGTTTTTAAATCCAAGTTTATATTTAGCTAACTTTAAAGCATATTTTTGTTTGTTATCACTTTATTTTTATTCATTATAATTTCTGTTCATTTTAGCTTCTTTGTATCATTTGAAGGAAAGTAAACAGCATTTAACAAAACTTTTTAAATATCTTTATTTTTTGTAAAATACCTATGTTTAAGTTACTCTTATTTGATCTTTTTTTTTTTCTGAAGTCTTTTTAATAAAAATATTCCTTCATTTGGATGAATGCTTTAAATTGGGATGCTATTTCTAATTTTGTTGATGGTTCATTGAAATTAATTTTTCATATTTTTTGTTAATTAAATAATATGGAACTTATACTATGAATGAGTATTTTATATATGAGAATTCATTATTATAGGACGTAAACGAAGGTGGTTTCCAATTGATGAAGCTCTTGGTCTTCTGTCCATACACAAGCCTGTACAGTGCTCCTACCTAAAGCTGCTCACAAAGAATGATAAAGTCCCCTGACTTAATCATATCTTTGTAAGATACTTGTTTCAAGTAATAAATGATGCTGACAGACAACCACCATTAGCATCAAAATGAGCAAAATAAAAATGCAACTCTGCTTATTATAGATGTATAACATGTTTGATTTATCTTCTGTATATTTTAAAATACTTAAAGCAATCAACTAATACATAGGTGTAGTACTAATTGTAGACAAAAGTATATGTATCATTATAAAGGTTCTTTAAATTAGTGAAATCATATGCAAGTACAAGAATTGAGTCCTTTGTGAGATTTAATAATTATTTCAACCTAGAAAAAATTACTATATAATTATAAATAATGACTATTTTGATACTTTCTTTTTCTTATTTCAGTTAATTAAATGATTTGAAAATGTATGATTGTTTTCACCTAGTTAATTTTTCAGAAATAAAAAATATTGTTTTCATAACTGTATCAATGTCTTTGACTTGTAAAATCAATTTTATAATTGGAAAGCTTTACTTCTAATTTAAAATTGAATATGCAGGTTTTTTTTTTTTTGCATTAATAAAAACTGCTAAAATTAGAAATAATTGCTAAATGTTTACACATAATTTTTGACTATACAAATTTTGTCTTATATCTTGCAAATTCTGCTTGTACTGTAACTGACTTTTATATATAACATTTTAAATATTTTAGCCTAGTCTAGATTATACATTTTGCTTCTTTATGTAAGCTAGTATATTATGTGATATTTTATTTCATTAAATATTGTTACTGTTTACTATATAAATAAATCCTTAAATTGACAACCAGTATTTCTTTTCTAATGTCTTGTATTTCTTTAATATATTACAATTTTTTCACCATGAATTTCTTTACAAGGAAAGTTATTTTGATTAATTATTTTTAAATATCGTATTTGTCTATAAAATTCATTTCTAAAATAAGTCTTTTGAATGTATTTAATTTTTTAACGATTGTAAGTATGTGCAATTAGCTCAGTTTTACAAACAATGCAAGAAATTTATATTGCATTTACATATTTTTCAATGTTGTATACTCCAATTGTAAGATTTATTTGGAATTCTTAAAATTTGCTAATCAAATGTACTTGAAAAATTGTTGAATTTATACATACAATTTGTATAAATGTATGTATAAATATTATAGAATAGATTGACATTATATATAGAGAGATTTAAATTATATGTAAAAAATTTAAATAAAATTTTCATTGAATAGCAACATAAATAAAAAATGTTATAAATTTACCTTCTGATTGTAAAATATTAAATAAAGCTTAAAAATGCACTTTACACTAAGTAATTGTTTTTAAATATTGATCTTTTATGTGGGTAAAATTTGCCAATATCATTTTTGTTTGTTCACTTAAATATAAGCTAATATACAGTGTTGTGTATTTCAAAAAATTTTCAACATTGAAAACTGGTTAACTTTAATTATTTTCATGTATTTGAATGTAAGAGTAAATTTTATATGTAATAACTTTTGTGTAAAATCTAAGTTTAATTTCAATTTTCAGACACTTTAAATGAATTCTGATATCTTTGTATATATTTACAGTTTAAAAATAAAATACTTTTTAGCTAAGGTAGACTTTAAAATGCAAAGATATGTATTAAAAAACATTCATTAATGTATCGATTATTTGTATGACAAGATAAATATTATCTCTAATTAATATTTTAAGTGTAAATTTTATTGGTTATTTAATGACAACAAATTGATGGAAAGCTTATTTTAATATTTTATGCACATTAATTTCAGATGTCAGATACATACTATTTGTTTAATATTAGATGTTTTAAAAGAATTACAATCATATTGATGAAACTGTAAAGTCTTTCTGTATGTTTTGTACTTAAAATATTTTGTTCTGGTATTTAAAATCTTGCTATTTGATGAGAATGGTGGTTGTTTTAAGAAAGCTGTGCTGTGTTCAAAGTGTGATGTTTATAGAAAGTTATAGGTACATTTCATTTCTAAACACAATGAAATTAAGAGAGATGTACATCTTTGTATTTGTTTATGTAAATTTTAATTGCCTAGCACAATTATGAAATTCATTTACTTATATCAACCATTTCAACAATAGCTTTGATCATGCTTGTGAAAAGATTTTAAAGTTTATCTTTATTGTACTTATTTTTTTTTTTTTTTTTTTTGATGGATATAATGTATAAAGTACTGTTAATATCTTTATTTGTGAAGCATGAATTTGTTTTTCTCAGAGGTTAGTGTTATAATTATTATTTTAGTCAGTTTTATTTTTTGTTATTGAATGTTCATGATCATAGGTGGCCCAACTATTTTGTCTTAGGTTAATATATATTTCTATGCACTGAAGGTTTTTCTCTTGAATCTCAAGATAATCACATTTTCATTTGCATCACTCCCAGTCCATTGCTTCTAATGTCCCATTTTCAATATTATATGGGAATGTACATGTGTCCAAATTTTTCCATAATAAAAATAGAACTTATGCTTTTTTAGTATTTATCTTTTTTTTCACACTAACATACTTTTACATCACCTTTAAAAATATTTTCTTTACTATGTCATTAATTATAGTATTGCAATGTAAAGTATATGTTGTAAATTTAAAGCATTTATTGATGACAATCAAAAAGTAGTTATTGATTGAACATTTTTAACTTAATTGGTAAACTACAATGAAATTTTGAATCGTCAAGCTGTACAATAAATATATTTAGTGAAAATGATGTATGTAAAAGGAAATTTATTTCAATTTGTGATTCAGAAGTCCAAGTATTTAAATTATATATACACTTTAAATATAAAAAAAAAAACAATATATATATAATTTTGTTTCCACACACAAGTGATGTATACACTTGTTAACATACAACTTATAAAAGTGGCATAAAAATTAAATTTACTGCAACTGAGAAATTTCATATTTCCAGAAGTACATCATTCCCAATTTCCCTGTATCACCAACATTGTGATATGGGGAAATTCGGAATGATTTTTTTCTTTAAAATTTTTTGCTTTTACCCAGTGATTAATCATTTATAACAAATATATATAAAATTATAATAAAAGAGAATAAACGTTAATTTTATTACACTACAAAAGTTCTTGGAATTTTTCCAAGAAAATTTGTAAATAACATGTCCTAATTTTATTTTAGTTATTAAACATCAAAATATCCTTGTTGAATTTTAATACATTATTGCTTTGATTTGCACTCATGTTAACAAATATGCATTTAGTGCAATTCTTTAAGAAAAAAGGGGGGGGGCAAAGTGGATGTTTTAAAAAAATTATTCTCTCAAGAAATTTTCAATACAAAGTTTTTAGCTTTAGAACATTGGTCATAAAAAGGTTCTAGATATAGGAAAGCAAGTTCATTAGGAGACAAGATGACTTGTAATACTGCTTAAAGTTAAATATGGAAGTTAGTGGTTCTATTATGAGGTTGTAAAGCAGCATCAACTTATTGAATGCGTTGTATCCGAAAATGTAAAATAATTGCAAGCCACAGAAAAAGGGAATTAGTTTTAACTAGGTACATTTATCATTTCTTCTTTATCTTTCAGCAACATTACAGATCTCGAATAAATATGTATTCAAAGTATTTTCTTTCTGATGTAATTTAATTGTTGGACTTTAATATGCACTATACACATTATGTTCTTCATAGCTGTGCAAGGTGTTGATAAATTGACTTTTGTTTCTTTACATTTGCCATTTAATTTTACTGTTAGCTATCTACTATAAGATGAGACCCACAGTACTTTTTATTTGTATAACTTGATTGGAATGCTGACATTTTTAAACAAAGTTGAGGCGAGACAAGATATCTACATAATATACACACTCATTCTATGCAGATAAAAATTTCTCAAATGACTTCTATATTTAAATTTTTTTTTCTAAAATTTTGCTTTGAAATCAATTTAGAAAAAAATTAGCACACAGAAACTATTAAAATTAATTTACTCATGAGCTTTGATCTGCTAAAGTACAAGAATAGAGAACAGTATTGTTTTTGTAATATCACCTGGAAATATCTTTTATATTTAAGAATTGAAGCAAATTAATTTTTAAACAGGCTTAAAATATTTATTTACCACTGGCAAAAAAAAAAAGACAAACTTCAAATTAATGCAAACATATTTTATTTTCTATACAAAATAAATCATTTTCATAAATTAAAAGTAAATAAATTATTACATTTTATTTACATTAAATATACAAAAATCAAAATGAAAATATAAAACCCTATGATGATTATTTACAATATTTTATAATTGAATATATAAATTATTTTTTTCTCAAAAAAGTACTAAGAATCATCATTTCGCTTTGGTGGCCGTAATGTATTTCTGCGTACACAGTTAACAACCCATTGAATACCTTCATTGACACCATCACTGAAAGAAAAAATTTAATGCATTCAATTTATATTTACAATAAAATAATCAACAATTGATAAATAACTTTGAATTTCACATTCAAGTTTAATGCAATATGTATTTTTATTCATTGTTACAGCTAATAAAATTCCACAGATAGGATAAAGAAATTTATAACTCAGATTAGCTAGAAGTGTGTATATAAACATTTATGATGCTTAAAACAAAGATGCAAATTTTACGTAGAATGCATAAGATGTGCGAATAGAGGAAAGGGCTATCTTGTTAAAATTTTCATGTCTTGGTTGCAGAGCTGGCATTTATTTTCATTCTCCCTTTTCTTGCATCAATTAAATTTAAATCATAAAAATGAGAACCATCAATATTTAGAATTATGGAGAGGATAGATGTATGGCAGTATTAAATCAAATATTATGATATATCAGTTTTATCAAGAGAAATCTTTGATAGTTTTTCAAAAAACGATGATTGACAAAGAAATTCATTTTAGGGGGCATGTATATATTTTCAGCTGGCAAACTCTCTCTCAAGTAAGCAAACAAGTCTGTCTAGCATGGTGCAGATATTAATGGAACAGATCGATGGATCATTTTCTCCACTGACGAGTGCTGTTTCAATCTCATCACCGATGCTGAGTTGAATACTTAATATATTTTACTTAATCTTTTTTAGTACAACATATTTGCAATATTTCAGAATTATTAATGAAAGCAATTTTTATTGGGTTGTTCGGAAAGTTATTTCGTTTTACAGGAAAATGAAAAACATATAGCGAATAAATATTTCATCATGAATTGCTTATTGTCAATTCTAATCCAATAACTTTTATCGGATTTCTTATCATAGTATTATTTCATACTCATAAAATGGTTGTTTTTCACTAACAAAAAACTGATTCAGATGGGATAAACGAAATGACTTTCCGAACAACCCAATAAATAAACAAGAATTTTGAAAGACAAAAAATCTTATTTTGAAGTTATTTTTGAAATATTTTCTATATATAAATTACCTCCATTCGTACACATTTAAAACTAATTAATACTTTTGTTAGATGACATTTAATATGTAATATATTTTACTATATGTCAGAGTACCTACATGTATATTTTTCTTAGTATTTTTGAAGCTAAGAATTTCTAGTCATTCAATATTTTAGTGTCATTAAAGTAAATAAATTTAATGAAACAAAGAACCTGATTTTGAAATAAAATAAATTCGAACTTATACATGAGCCCTTATATTTATGAATAGTTTCAATGTCACTTTTTGCACATAAGAGCTAATTACAAGAAACCTACCATTTAAAATGGATTCAATACTACTACAAACATCCAACCTTGAGATGAAAATCCAATCCACAAATTCTATAAATTTGGGTAAAAGAAATTATATTTGTGAGTATTTTAATTAAATCTCTCATTTCTAATTTAATTATATTGTAAATGTTTGTAGGATATCCAAAATGAAGTTCTTAATTAAGAATAATGAATTTTTTTTTAAGAGTTAATAGTTTGCAAAAAATTTACTAAAATTTTCATTTCAGATGTTAATTCTATAAGACAGGAGCTCACAAATGTCAGATCTTTAAGGCCTTGCTTCCATAACTATTGTAAAATTGTAGAATGCCTCTCAATTTTATAGTTCTCTCTTAGATGAAGCTTTATATACTGTTATTGGGTTTTTAACCTTATTGAGTCACATTACTCTTGTTCAAAATATTTAAATTTCAATGCTCAATAGCAAATGATTTTAAATAACCTGCTTTGCAGTGGTTTGTTTGGAGTACATTTATAAATTTTAACTTTTTATGTGTGTCTATAATGCACCTCTTTATAACAGAATGTATTCTGAGGAATATTGCAGAAAAAGGGAAATATATTTAAAAATACAATATTATTCTTAAAGATTAGTCAAAAAAATAAAAACAATCTTGATATATGCTTTAATGATTTATAATGAGCATGTTTTTAAGTGTACAAAACTAAAAGTATATATTATTACTGAAGAATCATATTGCCCATCCTTTAAAAGGGTATTAAATGATTTTGAATAGTTAGTGTTTGTTAATTGATATTTTAACTTTCTTTATCTTTTAGTCTTTTTCTTTTAAGTAAAAATATTTTAAAAGATTTTTAATTTCAATTTCCCCTAGTATTAGTTTCTTCTTTATATGCACTCTTTTTCTTGCATTAAGAACTTTGTAATACAGAATGATTTGAAAAGGTATTTATGTTTCAGCAAAATACTCCTGATGCAAGAATCTTTGCTTTAATTATAAAGTCTTTGACAGTGACTTACTTGTATGTTAAAAATATCAATGAACAATCATAAAGGAAGAAACTACAGTAGTTTTTAATACAGTCATGCACTTAGTAAATCATGCAACTGAATAGCTAATGCGGTTTTTCTAGTTTATCACTTAATATATCTTAAAATTGTTGCTAACATAGATATTCAGGTACACATTTTCATGAATATTATTTTATTTTTATGAATATGCACATTAAACTCGTTTTCAATTACAGCTGTTAAATCAAAAATTAAATGCATATTTCACTTAAATAAAATATTCAATTTTCTTGAAAAACATTTTTTGATTAATGTTTATTAAAGATAAAATAGCATTAAACATATATGCACCATCAATTTAAACAATTACTCTTTGGGTTATATATATATATATATATATATATATATATATATATATATATATAACATGTACATTATTCTTCTAAACATGTATATTTTAGGAGTAGAGGGACTTAAAAAATGTTAGGCATATCACTTTTGTTAAAAATTATGTATATCTAAATTCATCTGATATAAATTAACATGATGAATCAAGTATTAGCAAAACAGGTGATTTTAGTCAATATCTAGTTCAATTAATGAAACAACTATGAGGATAGAATGAATTAGAGTGCAAGGGCAATTCATTCTTTAATACTTGCAAGATAAAGTTTTTATAGATGTATGAAGTGGTAATTTATTTTCATACAGGATGCTGCAATGCCTTACAGATATGTAAATTTAGATATCAAAGTGACCAGACTTTTCCTCAGTTACTTTGTACGAATTTCGACGTGTTTGTTGCATTGTATGGACTTATTGAAGCTTCCAAAACCTATCAGAATCAATCAAAGATATTAATGAATTAAAAAAAGATGAATAAATAAATGAACATCAACCACAAGCAGTTAAATTTATAGGAGTTCTAACTCATGACATACATATGCTCTTCACCTTTACAGAAGTTTCACCAACACGTACAATTATTTGCCGGCACACAAATTAAGAATTGGGGGATTTAACTATATGCTTGTATATTGTAATCTGACTCAGAAACATGTTTCCAGCCTTTGGCAATTCAATGACTGCAATTCTGAGTCCAGATGATTAGCAATTTTGTTGTAATTGAAAGTAAGCTACAAAGTGAAATATATGGTACTTTCTTTAGTGTACCAAAGTCAAATATTACTACTAGCAGAAGAATGACAACCTTTTTATTTACTATGGTACTGATCGCTTGGTAATATATGAATTGACTGAATCAAAAAAAAAAAAAAAAAAAAAAAAAAAAAAAAAATCCACTCCACTTAATCTTCCATAACTCAAATAAGGTAAATCCCATGAATGAACCTCAATGAACATTAAACATTTGTACAATTAATATTTCTCTACTGGTGAGATGTGGAAGGAAAGGTGCTAAGGCAAATATTAATTCATTCGTTTTTATTCTACTATGATTCAAAATGATGGAATTCATTCACATTATCTTGAAAAAGTTCAGGACCCTATTATGTAGTTATGTTATTAAGGAGCCTTGAGTGAGCTTTGGGGAAGAAAAAAAAATCCCAACTATGAAGAAACCTTAAAGAAGTTATGTTTGAAAATGCAAATCTTATTTTTACACAACTTTGGAAATATTGTGTCAAACCTTAGCCATATTTAAAAGTACTTAAACCATAACAGACTGCCATTTGTAGTTATTTGTATAGACACATATGTAACAATGTTTTTATCCTTTTATGGCACAGTTTGTTAAATTTTGGACCTTGTCTATAAAACCCAACCAACCACAATTATTAAAATTTTCTTTTGTTAAATTTAAAATGAGGAATATCATGGTACATGATTTATATATTTTAAAAACAATTTATAACACACATAAATAGTGTTAACTTTTCTATCTAAAAAAAGCATAAGCATATTATTTTTATTATTTAGAAGATTTTTATGTAAATTAAGTAAAAATATTTTGTTTCCTAATGGGTATCCAAAAAAATCATTTTATATACCATTAATTTATAAATAAGAAAATTATTTTTGGCAAGCAATTTTTATTTTGAAAAGCATTTAACTGATGTTATTATCTTAAGAAGAAATTATGAAATTTTAAAAATGTTGAGATACATTATAAGCATTAAAAAAATTAAGAAATTCTGCAGTGGTTATCAATGAAAGTGTAAGGAAATTATTACAGAAGTGTGCTTGTCACTCAACAGTCATTTTTTGCAAATGAAGGTTAATTAAACAGGGAGCTATGGCTTAAAATGGGTTCTGAAACCATGAAGTGTTGAACTGAAGGCAAGAGGACTAATTATTTGGCTACCGACTTGGTTTGCAACTTTGAATCAAAATCAATTTACCGTTTAGCTATAACTAAGATAAATGTAACTAAAAATTTCAATAATTACCCATGTAAAGCTGAACCACCTAAAACATGGCAGTCTCTCCGCCCAATTAAATGCTTGCTTTCACGGAAAACTTCTTTAATTCTTCCTACAGTTAGGCATTTCTAGAAGAAAGAAAAAAGCATAAAGCAAACTTATGAATTATTTAAAATTATTTTTACAAACATATCAATCAATCAATTATTGTATATTATAAAATATTTTTTTATTGTAAAATAAAGGATAAGAAAAAAACCTTAATTCCATCTTTTTAATAACTTTTAATTATATTCTATACACAACAAACACAAGATTTTATATTCTCAAGAAAATAAAACAATAAATTTAAGCCTTAGAGTAAAATTTCAATTACAAAAATTCTTGATGGATTACATTAACAATAAACAACTCTTAGCTTAATTATCAAATAAGATACATCAAATGAAATTACACCCTTCAAAAAAAAAAAAAAATCATTTGTAGCTTTTTTTAACACAATGCAAAAGTACTTACAGGAATATCTTGTTTATTAGCAATTAATAGTAATGGAACTCCAACAAGAGCTGGATTTGTAATCATTTTATCTAAAATAAAAATAAATTGCCAAAATTAATTTTACCTAATGAATTTTTTCATCTTAAAAATTACAATAATACATAAAAATTATAAGTTTTAAATAAATCAGAAGTTAATTTTACAATAATTTATTCATTTTAATGTAAAAGTTACAAAATAAAACAGTGAATGCTTTTTAATCCAATATAATTATACTCATTGTATGCACAAAATGCAGAGGTTAAAATCAATTTATCATATTAAGCAATTTTAAATTTGGACTCTTTGTAACAGGCATAAGCATTCTAGACAGAAAACATTTTCAGA
>JAPDSC010070660.1:0-14950 GCA_026290005.1 Latrodectus geometricus
GAAGGATTGTGACTACTGAAGAAGAACTGAAAGAGGCTGTGTTTCCGAATGTGATTCACCACTTCACTGATCACGTGTGGCTGTGCGAAAGAGCAATTCTTGCCCCAACAAACGAAGCCGTCAGTGTTATCAACAAGCAACTTTTACAGAACTTACCCGGAACTCTTCATATTTACAAATCTATAGACACGACATGCAATATTGACGAGGCTGTCAACTATACGACAGAGTTTCTCAACAAATTAGAGCCACCTGGAGTACCCTCCCACATATTGGACTTGAAGGTTGGAGCACCGATAATTCTCCTCAGGAATCTGGATCCGCCTGCACTTTGCAATGGAACAAGACTTTCTATCAAGAAACTGATGCCAAATATTATAGAAGCCACCATCATGACCGGACATGCTGCAGGCGAAGATGTGTTTATTTCAAGAATTCCTATAATCCCTTCCGATCTCCCGTTTCAGTTTAAGCGTCTACAATTCCCTGTTCGTTTGAGTTTCGCGATGAGCATTAATAAGGCACAAGGACAATCTCTCAAAGTTGTAGGGCTCGACCTCCGTAAGCCGTGTTTCTCCCATGGTCAACTGTACGTGGGTTGTTCAAGAGTTGGTAATGTCGATAATCTACACATCTTAGCTCCGAATGGAAGAACATTAAATATAGTTTATCCCGAGGCTCTCTAACGAAAAGGACAATCTAAAGAAAAATTATTGCCACTCTCCACTCTCCCAAACTAACTCTGACTGTCATGCTTTAAATGATGATGTTATTGTTTAGTGCTCTCTTGAGAGCATGAGCAATAATCCGAATGGTGCTGCTTCCCAGTGCTGCAGTACCAACAGACATTAATCGGTCAGGGGCCCTTGCGACCCCAAACCGAGCTCCACAAACATACACAAACACTCTCCTCTTCTAATTCATTGTCCTCTAAGTTTAACTTACACTTAAATTAAAAATTTAATTGGTTCTCAACTCCAAATTTCCTGTAAGCAGGATGTTTTATTTCATCCATGTTTTCGTTACTTTTTATTTTTTCTGTACTGTACTCTCTATCTTTCCCTTTCAACTCTTTCCTATCTTTGATTTTGAATTTCTTATGTTTTACTTTTCTTTAAACTTCAGACCAATGATTATAACCACATGACTACGGTTTCCTAGCATGTACTAATATGAGGTCTGTTCTCATTTAAACTAATTTTTTAACAGATGGCTCATGGTTAGGATATATTGTTCCTTTTTATCGACGGGGAATGTTGTGTGTGGGGGGTGGAGAGAGAGAGAGACAGTCTACATGTCCTACACTACTATTCCTGCGCTATTCACTTATCTGCATTTTCTAAATGCACGGGCAACGCCGGGCGGGTACAGCTAGTGAATAAATAGTGAAGATAATTATTAACAAGTAACATCAATGTATGAAATATCATAACTTAAAACTAAATATTTATGAAAATTACCTTCTATTTCTTTTAAATATATCCAATAGTATTTCCATCAATTTTTGCGGTATAATAAATAGTTTTATTAAATTGTTGGAAAAAGAAATTAAGATAATGTCAAATTAATCAAAATCTATCCGTTTAAATTCCTTTATTAATAAATTTACAGAAATGTAATCCATTCATCTTCTTTACTAAGAAAACTACAAAATAATACTACTACTACCTTTAAATTTAATAAATTTTAATAAAAAGGTAACTAATTAATTAGTCGACTGATACTTATTACCAGGGCACAAAATATATTTAAAATATATTTATAATATATTTATATCATAAAGAATACTTGAATAATTTATAAGTTGCTTTTTATAATTAAAGAAATTTAATTTAGTAATATTAAAAATACTAAATAAACTCGTATGTAATTTTTAAAATGTTTGTTAAATTTCTTACAAAAAATAGCTTAAAAGTTTTATGAAGTTACAAGTGAAAAAGATAAATAAGGATAAGAAAATCAGTAGCTAGTTAATTTTTCCAAATTAAATAACTATGAGTCACTGTTTAATAAATTTTTGCAAATTTTAATATACAAATTCCATATACAGTTTTATTTAAACAATTTATTCAAAAGAATAAAAGCTAATAATGTTGCATATGTTCTAATTTCAGAAGCATGTAGAAAATTTTTTAATAATTTTAAACATCAAATTAACATATTTCTTGATTTTTCCAGATTCAATAAGAATTCCATTTTCAAAATGGGTTTTGAGTAATTTTCTTTGCTGAAAAAAAATTTTACATTAAATGCACAGTATTTGAATTATAAATAAATTAAGATTTTAATGAAATAAGAAAATGCAAAAATTTAAAATTCGGCATGCAACAAACCATTTATAAAAATCAATTTATTTCTTCATTTATTAGCATATGGACTTTGATTATTACTGAGTTCAAAAGAAAAATAAATATCAAGGCTGCTCAATATCAATTCTAATGAAAAATGACATGCAACACCCACACACATTTAATATTTTACATTTCATATAATTTTATTATAAATATTTTTATATTTCTAAAATTTTATTCAGAATTTCATTCATGTTCAAGCAAACAATGTACGATTTGAAAAATATAGATAAAATGACGATAATTGAAAAGTGACTGAAATATTCTGTCAAGCGTACCAAATAATCTTTTATCAAGTTTGTCGGGTTTCCTGAATGCAATCTGTTTAATAGTCAGTGAGATTTGGTTTCTCATTCTTTTAACAAAAAATCAACACTTTACGGAGGTTACGATAACTTTACGAAGCCAACCTCATGATATTGCGATGTGGAATTTTTATATTAAAAAGTAATTGATAACTTGAATTTTATTTTAATATATACAAAACTCATTCCATTATTTTGGTAACCATTTGTATACATAAAAATAATTCTTTAACAACATATACATTTTTAATTCAAAAAGATAAACTTACTGTTATTATTACAGAGGCAATTTTCTGCATAATTAGTATTTTTTCTTATCCAATTATAGAAAGATGACACTCGGGTGTAAACAACAGGTTTGTGCTCACATTCAATCCCATATGAACTAATTCCGATCAAAAGATATGTTTCTTCATATACTATAAATAATGGACCACCAGAATCACCCTGTGTAAAAAACCAAAAGATTAAATTCATCATGACGTATTCTCACAGAAATAAATTATTTGTATTAACTACATATCACATCAATTTACACTCCTGAAATTGTATAATAAGAAAAATACTTATGTTCAAGAAAATAAATTTCTTATGTACTTTATTAAAATAAGAAAAGAAAAAAATAAATTTAGTATTTTTCTTCCAAGAAAATATATAAATGTTTAATATATATAAAAAATATTAAATTTAGGGCAACGAGTACAGGTATTGAAAAATGTCATATGTTGACAATAATAAAGAGAAAGTCTGGATTTAATATTATATAAGCCGTATGAGAATTATTGCTCATACATTGAATTTTTTCAAGGTTATAAATTTAAGTATTTTGAACAGTCAAAAATGCTTATTATTGTTACATATCTCTTTAAAAATCCTATATCAATAAATTGTTTAAAAATTATTACAGTAAGGGTTACAACGTGTTATCATCGAATTGACTTTTACAATTATGTTATCTAGAAAATTTGTTAAGTAGTCTGTAATTTGCATCTATAACTCATAAGAAAAAGTTGCAATTAAAATAAAAGGAAATATGTTATAATTAAATATGAATTAGCAAGGAATTATGGTTTATTTCAACATAAAAGTTTTTCAATCCCAAAATCAAAGAATTGCATGATTCAAAAACAAATGGCAATTTTATTTCCACGCTAACCTTGAAAAAGCTATTAGCAAGAGTTCAAATGTAAAAGATTGAATCGAAAGGAAAGAAGTATAAATTATTTTTAATTTGATCCTACAATTTGAAAATCATGAAGCATATTTTTCTACGGAGAAATAAACTTGTTGCACTTAATAAGTGACATGCTAAACACATAAAATTTTCTCGGCAGGAAAAATTGATGCGTAAAATAAAAAGATGATTGATATCAAATGATTGACGTTAATGTATTTCTATAAAATAAGTGGCAGTAACTACATCTACAATTTCTACATCTGCTGCAGCACAACACCAAGAATTTGTGCTGTAGGTTTCTCATACACAAATTGTATTTCAATTTTATTGTCTGATTTAAAGTCGTTATAATAACTGGTATGAGATAAAAAAAAAATAGTTATCAGAAAGTTTTTGACTTTCAAGCGGCAGTAATCTGTTCTTGCCGCTTGAAATCCTATGACAATCTGCTAAATATGTAATCGATAGGTTCAAGACTGTCATACTTAATGTCATGGAAACCTGTTATCATTAACACCCGATACCACAAACATATAACCACATTATCATAATCGATTGCCACTTCGTTAACTTTGAGTCAAGAAATGTGATTTGCAAGATCACAAGCATCTTCATAAATGGTAGGACGTCGTTCACTGCAGTACAAATTGCCATTTATAGATCATGACTTCGAGTAAATTTGATGTTTTATCGCAGACAAAACCTTCAATGATTTTATCAAGGGAGAAATCGGAAATGGCGTGACGTCATGATTTTAGTCAAGTCCCGGTAGGATTTTTAGTCATGTTTTTAGTTTATGTTTATACATATAAATGATATTTGTGTTAGGGACATCATGGAGAATGCACTATTGCCAGTGTACATTGACATCCCCATACTGTCTAATCAATTAGAATGATGATATGAGAACCATCAGATACAATTTTTGATTACATTGATTGCATTTTGAATTAAAACTTTATATTTTTTTTTTATTTTAAGGCTTGTGACTTTATTCATCAATGGTCGCCAAATTGTTTGACCTCATGGACCAGTAAATTCATAATTTAAATCGCACGGACCACTAACAGGATTTTGTTAGAAACGCTAACAAATGCACGCTTTGTTAGCGACGCTATTATACGGTATTTGAACTCCTTTTAACGTTGCATAACCTCAGGATATTGAACAACTGCATATTAATGATATTTTACAGACTTTTCTTGGAGAAGAAAATAATTCAACTGCTGTCTTGGCTTCCATGTTCTCCTCATTTCCTACCAATAGAAAACATTTGGAGAATATTTCCTTACCATATGCTTGCCAATATGTTAGAGGGCATCATGTTAAAGCTACATGAGCCATTGTATTCACAAATTCCATTCATTCTTTATTTTATCCAATGCCTAGTCATATATGTGATATTACTGCTACCGCGAAAATAGTTATTTTTGGTACTGATTTCTCAATATTTTAAATTCCAAATTTCTTAAAATAGAAATTTTATATTTCTATATATTTGCTTGATAAGCATAATTTTGAAATTTGTATTCGTATATTAAAGCAATTAATTGTGACGAACATAGTACGCCACAATAAAATAAGATATTATACTTTTTGATTTTTTTTTGGCTTTTATCATCTATAAAAATCAATATCAAGAAATGATTAAAAATTTTATGTTATAAAATAACACCATGTGAAATGTTTTCATGGAAATTTAGTTAGTTTAGTTGAAATTAAATATTAGTTAAAATTAAATATTTGTGTGTGTGTGTGGTATTATCTTATAAATATTCTCTTAATTTAACTCAATACAAAGTTAAATAAATTATTCTTTTTGATAGTAATTCCAAGACACATATAGTGGCTTTGCTTTAGATCGCATTGTGTTTTGCACTAAGTAATTTTTATAATCTCCTTAATGCTATTAATTATGAGTTTAAAGAGACTTATAATGTGGTTAATTGTAATTTTTCATCTACGCTAAATAAATTAATCTTCTAGAATTACTTTACAAGCGGATGATTTCGCTCCTCCAGCGCATATGGTTTCATCTGTTATATTTGGCATTGAACAATTTTCATTAAAATGAATTGGTACTTTAGCTTCCATCAAAACTTCACTGAAAGAATCTAAAAAACAAAATTATCATCATTTCAATTTAGCAATAGAGATTTAATTAAATTTTGTATTATACCAGTCCTGTAAAATATTTATTATTAAATCAGATATCGCATTTGTTTGCATGGGTTTAATATTAAATAAGGTAAGAAATGAAAATTAATATATACGAAAGAAGCATAAGTTAAATACTTTACACTTACCATTATTCATTGTTCCCCATCCAGCAATAATACCTTCTACGGATTTATGATCTGTAATTTTAAGCTGTGATAAACATATTGGGCGGACTGCATCTGAAAATTCCGTTTTATTTGAAAACTTAATCAATGCAATATCTGCTTCTCTTTCACCTGTATATCGCAAAGGATGGATCATAATTTCTGCAGCTTGAAAAGTTGTAAGTGGTAACTTTGGATTGTGAACTCCTATTCCAAATTTTAGTGGGCAAGTTGAATTCTCGTCAAATGTAAATATTGTGGGATATTCTTTTGGACTATTTTCACTGATAATACATTCAGGCCTAAAAAGATATTTTAAAATGTTAAAGTTGTTAATGTCATTTTTATTTCAAATTATAAAATATTTTTATAAATTTGGTGTGACAGAAATATTTTTTTCCACAAAAGTTCTTGAATGATGGGTTTCGAACGTTTGATAATTTTTTAAATTCTTACAAAGGATTAACATTATGAAAATAGTATACTTGAACCTAAGGATAACTTTAGTATAACGTAACTCCCTTCTATTATCATAATGCTTTAAAAGCAGGTAGTTCATATTTTTCAGGAATCATCCCTTATTGAACTACCATAACATATGTTTAAGCCTTTACTTTATGTTCCTTAAAGCTCGAAGGTGTCGGATATACGAATCTTTTTACGCCCAGTTTTGAGGTAACCTGATTAGTGGTCAACGTGACAGACTGCGGATGGAGAGGTTCTGGGTTCGAATCCCCTTTCAGGTACGGATGTACTTTCTCTTTCTCCTACCTTTTTTTTTACCTTGCATGAAAATGGGTTGGGAATGGTTGCCCACCCAATAAAACGGTATCTATATGGCATGTGTGTAAAGATATTGTCATTTTTAACATCTTTACACACATGCCATAGATACAGTGTGCGCATAGTGTGTACTAAGGAAATCGGACTCCACTCTAAATTATGGTTTAGTTGGAAAAGTGAAGCAATGCACCCCATATTGCCAGCCTAGCTGGTGCAAGATAACAACATCAACAGCTCAAAACCTTTTTATAAAAATGTTTGTTACACCTGTATATTTTCGTTGCCAATTATACCACAAAATTTATTTTACTTTTTAGAATATTATTAAAATATTAAGTATATTCATTATTACCCCAAACTTACTACATATTGAAAGTTAGTTATAGACATTTTACCAAAATGAATGATTTCTTTCCATCAGAAACTTTTTTTCTTCATTGATTTAAATTTCCATCGGTGAGTTTCTTTTCAATAAATCTAATTAAAGTGACTCAATATTGATTAACATATCGAATTTTCCACAGCTCATTCGTGTACACCAAGATAATTTTTATGCATCAAAATACTTACAAACAATGCGCTGCAGTTAATGCATATTGGTTACTTATTAAACTTGCCCCACATCGAAATCCTAACGATTCGTGGAAAACTGTTATCTGAAAATTAAAAAAATAATAGTTTCATAAAGTAATTTTTATAAAGTTATATCAGTCAATTTTTAAAAATAAAAACCTGAATTATTAAAATATTTCAATAGTTTATCTAGATTGTAAGTAAATTTTAAATAATATTATAATTTTATATAATAGATTTAATAGGAAATTTTTGTTTATCTTAACTAATTTGTATGCGTGTTCATATTCTTAAAAGCATTTCTTGAATTTCGAATCTATTTATTTGATGCATAATTATTTATAAAAGATTTTAAATGAATTCTGAATCCAATATAAAAATATTTTTAAATTAAAATTAAGCTTTTAATTTCACTTAAACTCGGGAATATCTAGTTACAAGAAAACTCAAATCAACTATCATTTCTTAACTTCGATATTAAATATGAATTATATGAATGAATTAGAATCTAATAACTTATAAAAAATATTTTGTTACAAGTAACACGTAAATATACTAGAAAACTGAATTTCAAATGGATTATAGAAATATAAATTTATTTCCTTTAAAAACAAATAACTTTTGCGTAAAAAGAATATTTTTTGGCATAAAAAAAATCAGAATTTTTTTATTCATCATAAGAAAAATATATCTTCTGTTTTTGTAAAACAATTTAACCCATGTCTATATTACTCTTCATATTTGCATAGAATTTCATGCACTTTTAAGCTATTTTTGCTTAAAAAAAATGATACCAGAAAAATTATCCGAATTCATGGGACCACCCTAACCATGACTAAGCTATGTTTAATTGATTATTCATTATTAATTTAAATAACAATAATAATAACTCTATTATTTAAAGTAATAATAATTTTTATAAAAATAATTTTACTATCATGTAATAGACTTTTCGAGCAATTCTAGTTTTATACATTTTTATTTTATTATAAGAGCGGTTATATAAACCGTAAAATATATGGCACTTCTGAGTTCTGCTGTTTTTGCCAATAAAACAAAATAAACTAATGAGTTTTAACAATTTTGTATGTATGTATATATATATTACAAAGTTTTCATATTTAATCCTTAAAACGAAATTTATTCAGTTAAATATACACTTGTAAAGACTCTGATCTAATAATACCATCAGAAATAGCTTTTCTATATATTCATTGAAAAACTAATTTTTCAACTTATACATTTCATTAAAATTGGTTACTTTGAAATGCAATATTTAATTATTTAATAGTTTCCTGAAAGTTATAAATATATAATAGTCTTTTAGCAAAAATTATTTATTTGTTCTCAAAAATATATCCTAAAAGTTGGAACAGGTTGAAATTTCTCTGTAAATATATAATTTGATTAAGATTGTATATTAACATCAATATTTAAATTTTATATGTAAAATAATTAAAAAACTATGAATACCTTACATAAAATATTTTGATAAGCTTTAATACCAATGACTTTTATGAGAAATTGGGTAACCTTTAGTTTATAGAATTTCAACATATCGCTTATCAGTGCTTTAAACTTAACATAAACATCTACTTTTTTTAAACGTTCTGGAACGCTTCTTACTTGCTCAAATACTGTTTCATATTGTTACAAAAATTAATTGTTATAATTTAAGAATACTTCAAATAAATTTTACCAGAAAGCACTCTAAGATTTTTCACTTCTGTTTTCGATACTGTACATTAAGCATTAATGTGGCAATTTAATTAATGTGACAATTTAAGCATTATTGTGACAATTATATTATTACTTACCATCCAAGGATAGTTATTTTTAGGAGTCACTTCATGTCCATTAATAATCGAATCTGATATTGGCTCTAACCCTAAGAAATTACAGTTATTATTCTAGCAGTTTTTAATTATAATTATAAAATATTTAAAAGTATCATAATATTGGTTGCAAATATTGATTTTACTATTTGTTGATAAATGCATTCATTTTCATGAAAACTGCATGTAAAACAATTTTTTTTTCACAATTATCATGCTTCTATTTTGAGAATTGCAATTAAATCAAATTTTTGTTTATAAAATCACATTTGTCTTCGTCATTCTTTTCCTCTTGAAGAATAACATATTAGATTTGTTATTTTAACATTTAATTGTCATTTTATATTCATTTTATTTAGCTTAAACTATCATCAATAGCTTAATTAACATGTCTGTCGACTAGGTTAATCCTTTAGATTAGCAATTAGTCCATCTCAGATGTGAATGCTTATGATAGTCAAATATGATGATCAGCGCAAAATCGTGATTATCGAGGCTTAAACGAATATTTAGGAATCGTTATATTAAAAAAAAAAAAAAAAACTTTTGTCAAAACACCTCACAAACTATATTTCGTTTTAATTATTTTTTTATTTTGCTAAATATATGAATAAAGTGATGAATGTTATAGAAACATCCCATGAAATTATAATTCATGTTCATTTTCGAAATTATTTTTTAGTTGAATTCTTCATAAGTTATATATGAAAAACTAAATAAATACTTTAAATTCTTCTTTAATACTTCTTATTAATCTAAAACTAAAATTTGTATTTTACTTTTAGATTAATAAGTTTGTATTTTACTTTAAGATTATACTATTAGAACCAGATTTAAAACTAACAACTAATATGCATATGAAAATTACGATTTTTTTGAAATCTGAATATCTTACACATAGTCCTTTAATACAGTTACAAATTGGAGAAGATTATATATTTACTAGACCTTTAACAACTGATTCCGAATCTGTTACATGTTTTGCATATGGTAAAAGAAACGACCAAATTAAATTATCAATTGGTAGTGATGGACAATCAAATAAATTAAAACCTTTCTTACATATAGAAAAAATAGATTTTCTTTGAAATATATTTATAAAATATTTAGATATCAAAATATGTCAATTCAAAAACTTATCTCCAGATGAATTAAAATTAGAAGTATTTTACTTTTATCTAAACTAGTTTAGAAATGTAATATTTTATACGATTTGAGTACGAAGTATTTATCAGTCACCCGGAGCAAAATTTTGTATTTCTTTTGAATAAACATTTCTATTTATTGTTGAACATTATTCTGTAACAAGAAATTTTACTATCGAAAAATATTTGAACTATTTTTATATTTTTCAAATAACTTTTTATAATCCCTGTATTTAATTACAGATTTTTTTCTGAAATATAATAAATGAAAAAGTTTTTCTTAAAGAAATCTTCAATTTTGAGAGAGTAACTTAAATCATTAAAACAAAACAAATAAATTTTATGTTAAATCTATTCCATGAACATTTAATTTTGAAATCCAGAAATACATCAGAAACACAAACGTGGCTTAAAAATAATTAACATAGTTTGAGTGTATTCACTTTTTAAAGAAAATAGACAATATTAACCAGTTTTGGTTAAAACTGTCTTAAGTAATAAATCATATTTAAATTAAACAAGAAATATGACATACGAAAATTACTGAAAAAATTGTTTCTCTAACCAACATGAGCAATATATTGAAAAATTTAAATTTCATAATAAAAAATAGTATATTCCTTTGTCATAAAACTCCCTGAAATGTTCTACATAAAAGTAAAAAAGATAAATGACTTTAAATTAACGTTTTAAGAAAAGGAAATCATTCTAATACCTATACAATTTAAATACTATTTGTATTATTACAAAAGTTCGTGAAAATATTTGCATTATTTTAGAGACGACTTATTAATATGGTACATCAAACATCTTTAAAAGTAATTAGCAAAAAGGAACGTATATAGATTTATTATCTTAAAGAATATGAAGTGTTAAAATTTGGGAAATGAAAATTTGTTTAGTAAAAATTTAAATAAACTTTGGAAATTCACAGTTCTACACTTTGTATTTATAACGCAAGTATTTCTCACAAAATAAATATTGTTGTATAATTCTAATTTAAAAAAAAATTTGAATTAGCGTCAATTTAAATGCTTAATTCTAATGTTAAGTTCTTTAGCTAATTGATTTTAATTTAAAACTAATTAAAAATCCTGTTAACATTTTCTCTGTATTTATGGACAAGATCTTCTAATTATTTTATCTAATTAGAGAGAGATAAATTTTTAATCTAGGGAAAACTTTAATACTTAATAAAAAAATAAGCTTTAATAGGTTTTATGTGCGATGAAAAAATCGCAAAAAGCACAGATAATAACAACTTGAAATTTTCTTCTGCTTATTGCTTACATGAATAAATAATTTTCTTTAATTTACTTTAAAACCACTCACCCGTTCCTTTCTTTAGAAAATAGAAAAATAGCATAAAACAAGTGCAAAATATTTTCATTTCCAATAACTATACTAAGACAAGGGATTGAAAAAGAATTAAAAAATATTTTTGCCTTTTAGTTTTATATGACATTTATTAAGATTTTTGATTATGCAAGAAAGTATTATGTAAATTTTATTACAATGGAAAAAAGAAACAAAAATTTTGATGGCTTATGCAAAAGAATTTATTTAAAACAATCCTGAATAAATTAAAATTACAAAATTTTTCTCGTTCAATAAATTTGCAATCATGGTAAAAAAAAATAAATAATAATTAATGTAGTAAACAAGTGAACTCTATTCAGTTTTTGTAAAATTTTACTATTTTATTCATTTTGATTCATTATGAAAATAGTATATCATAATAACTGTTAAAATATCTATGTAAAAATTTTATATATAATAAAATATTTTCATGAATATGTTTATAGAATGGAAAGAAAATAAATTTATTAGTTTAAATGCCTTAAACAAACGAATTAAGAATTTACTTTCAATAAATTTCTTATAATAAATATTTTTATTTTTCTTCTATTCAATAGAAAAATAGTAACATTTCAACAGGCTTAAGATAATTATCATTTCATTAATACAAATAAAGCAGAATGCTTTATGTAAGTTCCTAACTTAAAAAATATAATCAAAGCTTTTGATCATTAATATTTTTTAGGACTTGTAATTCAGTTTTTTGCAGCCATTTTTTTTATTAAATCCTTTAAAAAGGTACTTATAAGAAATTTCTTCCTAAAATAATTTTTCGTTCTGAAAAAGCTGCTATTGTAAAGGCTTACCTGCTTTAAATGTTTTCATAAATTTTAATAAGAAATTATCCAAAAAAGAGAAAACTTCGAATTAAGCTTTATAAGAATTAAAATTTCAAAATTAAAAGCAGCTTTTGAGTTTCAAATTTTAAACCTTATAGATTTATATTTTCCAATGATATCATCTTAATTTTGTAACTCTTTACTTTTATTCTTGCGATATTTAGTTAAAATTTGATTCTTTTATATATATCAAAGATTTAGTAAAAATAAGATTTATAATTGAGAATTAATTTATTCAATTAGTTATACTGAGTGTGGCACTTAAAATTGGCCATCGAAATACTGTAGAATATTGCGCTTTTTACAATTATTTGTTTATATCTGTACATAACTTTTTGGCCATAAAATCCCCATATTCTATGAGACGACAGTGAACAGAAAATAGATTTAGTAATACTAGAGTAATTTTATTTAAACGTTTATAACTTCCAGCAGGACAGTGCAACATGCCACTGATCAGATTATGATTGTTCCATGTACGTAAGGTGTTTACATCTGAAAAAATGATCAGCAAAGGTTTGGGGTCTCCTCGGTCATTTGACGTGTTTACTTTGATTTTTACTTTTAGTTACTGTTGAAGAGAAGAGTATATGAAACACAAATCCACGCACCATTGAAGATGTCAAGATCAGAATCCAGGATGTCATCAATAGCATCACGCAAGAGATGACAAGAGTATATATAATTCTCCTCAAGTTTGCTAACATATGTTGTGAAGGGGATGGAGGGGATTTCCAGCACCTACATTGCAATGGGGTAATTATTTAATATTTTACATTTTTTTTCATGCCTCATCTTTACAGGCCACTTTTTTTGTAGCACTGTTACTTATTATTTATTACCATTTTTCTTCATAAATTTTGAAACTGACCCAATTTTTTTTATTAAAAATAATAAATTATTCATTTCAATTCTTTTCAATCCTTTAAATGTTATTTCAAATTCCATCTAATTCAATCAAGAGTTTTGGCTTTGTAAATCTAAGTAAATATCTCATCAAAGTTTTATAAAATGAATCAATCATTAAATGGAACAATTACTGCTGTCGAATCAAGAATAATTTACAAGGAAACTTATAAACAAAATGAAAGTTGCTTATAATATTTAAAACTGTAGATTTTTGGTGTTAATTATATTACGTCAACTGTGCCTATTGATTTTGTATCACTCATTATTAAAAATATTTCCGAAAGATGATAAATGTGTTTATTTAATTCTAGAGAATAAATATTTTATCAAAAAATATATTTATAGAATATAAGTGCTTATAATTACAGAGATATTTATGTGTAAACTTTTAACGCACAATAGTTAGCAAAAGTATAAATCTCGTACTTTTAAAAAACAAAAAACTTTAAATATACTCGTTTCAGTAAGTTATATATCTAGGTTGTTGATTTAAAATTTTTAAATGTATGTCAAGTAACAGTTTTATTAAATTATTTTCTCTCAATTTCTTACATAATATTTTAATTAGACTCGAATTTCCTTAAATTCAGCATTAGTTGCTTAACTTCATAATTTATGTTAATTGCAAGAATTATGTTAATTAGTTTATACGTTTAATGTATAAAGATGAAGCCATTTTTTAATTCCTCAAATGTACATTTCCCCAAAAATACATGTTATAATCTGTTAATGGTTGGAAATAAAGTTGCAATTTGGAGAGAAAAATATGAAAAATTAAAAAAAGGAATGAGGAGAAAAATTATAATTTGTAAAAATAATTTTAATTAATAGCATCATTCTTTTTAGCAAAACAGTCATCTTACTTATGTTTAATAACAATAAATTTTGGGTGAATTTAACCAACTAAGGAGAAATATTTTTTTGAAAATCAAAAATATTAATAAAATATTTTAATTAATATTCTTTGTTTCCCTTATTGCAGTTAATGAAGATTTTTAATTACCTCCAAATTAAAAAATTGAATAATTTATTTTGTCGAAGATTTTATTCAAATATAAACAACACTACTACATCTAAATATTTTCACCTATTTTCAAGTTAAATTCATTTTAATATAAAAAAAATTAAAATTAATTTCGAATACATAAATTCATATAAAAATATCATTTCCAAAATATGCATAAATAAGTTTGAGTTTACATAACAATATTCAAATATATATCCTAAAGAATATCAATTTCAAGAACAAAAAACATTTTAACGATATATTTTGTAAATTCAAATGAGAAAAAAAAAACAAAATATTTATAATAGCAATAACTTTATAATAAAACTGCAAGTATTATGGTA
>JAPDSC010070663.1:0-18217 GCA_026290005.1 Latrodectus geometricus
AAATATATTTCAATTTGTGAATAGTTAAAATATTTAGATATATTGTTATTTTACTTTATTACCCAGTATTACAAACAACAACTTTCCATGTATGAATAAATGATTCTGGATATTTTTTTTTTCTTTTTGAAAAAAAATCCTATTTTTTTTAACAATAATCTATAATTTATTTTATGGTTGACACATTCCAGTCCATTATCCCATAAATTTAAATCATATTGGTTAGTTTTTAGCTGTCAAAATTAAATTCTGTTTCAATTAATATTATGTATAATTTTGTATAGAAATATCATTTGAATAATTATGTGGTCAGAAACATTGTTAGCATTTTCAAGATTTCATGCCTGTCTGACAAGTGCAAAAACAATTTATTCTGGAGGGAAATACACAATTTCATATTTAATACATTAATATCATTAATCGCATTAACTAATATTACTAACTCGGGAAAAGATGAACATGACATTAGTATAACGTACAATTGTTGCAAAAATTTCTTGAAGTTACGTCATTATTTAAAAAAAATAAAAAAAAGTATGTCAAAAATACGTCGACGATGTCTGCAACAACATAGGTTGAAAGTTTCATGACTTTTGCTCCAGCTGAACTTGGCGTTAAATCACAGTCCAGTGAGCATTCATTGGTATAATTAATGATGGATTTGAGAAAAGAAATTATATGTACCCGTGTTTTCATAAAGTTTTTGCTTGCAGCACCATGTTAATAAAATACTTTTTTGACGGTACTGTGAGGAGTACAAAATAATACGATAATTCATTGAGGAGTACATAGTGACAATGATTTGGTGCAGTTATACTTGTCCGATGTATGGAGTGGAATGCGATACAATTCTGCGACTCTTTTTCTTTGATTTGTCTGCACTTTACTTTTATGCTAAAGCATGAGTCTCTATCTTTATCCGAACCAGTGAAAATAAATTTTTGACCACAGAATGCATAGCCGCATGCTTCCGGTATTCTATTGACATTCCTTGTTGTAGAATACACTCGGCTGATGTCTAGTCAGTAGGATTTCTTAAATACCTGAAACAAAAGGCGATAGAAAGATGTGCTAAATGACGGAGTCTTCCCTACGAACCTCTCACAATGGTGTTTGAAATGCGAAGTTGTATTGTAGCGCTATATGAGAATCGGTAACTGTGATTGTCATCCAATCTATGTTGGACCCTGTGCCCAGTCATATAATAGATGGTCAGACATGATTGTTTCGAATACCGTTTTCTGAGGTTCGATGATTCAGAATACTTTAAAACTGTATTCCCATATTATTTCTTGAATAATACACTTATACAATGGTTAGTAACTTTATCTGCCTTTTCCTGTAAGTTTATTTTAATGATCAATGAATATCTTTTTATGGAAAATACGTTTTTTTAGAGAAAACTTTAAATGAAAAAAAAAGTAACATAGATACATTTTATATATATGAAATTTTCTTATGTGACTATTATGTATTTTTAGTATGCAAATACTTTAATAATAATAATATATTTATGTACATGCATCCATAAAAATAAATTTTTGAACATGTTTGTATTCAAATATAATTTAAAATTTAATAAACTTCTTTTTAAGAGTAATATAGTAAAAATAATAAAATTTAATAGTAAAAATAGCTATTATATTCTATGAATATAATAACTATTATATAACATAGAATCATAACATATTAATCCACAAGATAAACAAACATTATTGGAAAATCAATCAAATTATTAATCACAAAAACTATATTTTTTATGTTTAAAAAAGACAAGTGTATAATTAAGATATTGATAACCCAATTGGATTAAATATTAAATGACAAGCATTTTTGTTGAGGTAAATCCAAATAAGTAGAAAAAATTTCTTGACAAAATTTTGCCATCTATACTGATATCTTGTTTAAGAAACAAAATATTCCAATGGCAATCTACTAAAGATGTAGTTGAATGATCTATGTTATATATTTGACATTTGACTGGTTTAAAAATAAAAAGACTTCGGGTAAAACAAACCGGAATATATATCCAACATATAACATAAAACACATTTTATGACTTTTAGAGAACCTCTTTTAGTCTAATATACTGTTGCTGAAAACTTTTCTTCAAAGGCTTTCAAAATGAGTTTTGCGAATCATGAAATTTTTGAATGGAAGGAAGACACACAGAAAAAAATCAAACAAAAGAACGATGCAACATATTTCAATCCCATAGAGAATTTTAGTGTCGAAAAACATGGATCAGTTAAATGCAAAGAAAAGATGAAAACCTTTTCTGAATATTTATATTGAAGGATATGGAAAGAAACAGTTTTAGCTATAAGTTATAAATGCTATGACAGTGTGATAATAATATTTTACTTCTATGCTACAGTACTTTTTAAAAACGTCTTGTTAGATTTAAATTATATATGTTTGCAGTAATTTTATAAAGACATTTTATTATGTCATTTATGTTTCTAATGTGACTAGTTGATCCACAAAAGTATACAAAAAACTTTATTTTTATATTCATTATAATAAAATTACATATATTATAATAAAATCAATGACTGTATTAAAAAATCAATTATTGTAATGTATATACACATTATATAATATTTTGGTGTATCAAGAAAATGCATGTTGTTAAAAATACTCTCAAAATAGATAGAAAGATTTATTTTAATTTAAAAAACAAACAAAAAAAACAATTAGCGATTTTATTTTCGATACAATTTTACAGTAATTAATTCAATTACTGTAAAATTGTATCGCACAATGGCATGAAAATGCACAATGGCATGAATTAAATTATGATAAATTGTCTACAGCGCAGATTATTTTTAAAATAATTGTAGGTGATCCAACATTGGAAAAATAACTTCGAATCAGAATGAAAAGTTTTAGAAATTAATGCTTCATGTTATGTCGCATTTTCATCTTATTTTAACTTAAAGTTTAATATAAGGAATATGCATCCTCCTTGCACATTTGGACTCCTTAGAATTTACTATTGTTCACTAACGATAATTTATTGTACTATAGAACTCCAATTGATATTAGTAGGGTCATTAGAAAATTTATTTATTGCATATGAAAAGGTATTTCTATTTAACCTTTCCACGCACATATACAGTAAATAACGGAAGCAATATAAAGTTATGGTCAAATAATAATAGCTAATTTTATGACACAGCGTATTATTGTTTAAGAAAGATGAAAAAAAAGAAAGAAGAATTCTAGGATAAATCTAAATTCACACATTGAGAAATGAAATTTACAAATTTCAGAAAATGTAAAATTTCACATTTTATATAATACGAGCCTATAGCATATAGGTCCATCTGCCTACTTTTAGAAAGCAGAAATACTTTGCGATTTCTATTTGTTATACCTTATAGGTGAAATTGATTGTCTTTTTATAATTACTACTGTGTTTTATGTTGTAATAAGTGATTTTGCATACCTTAATAAATAATGTACTTAATGGTTGATTCTATATTCTATTCTATATTTTAATGCAGTGTGTTTATTTTAAGGATAGAATGGTTTAGTCAGCCTTATGATAAAAAAAATGAATTTGCCTAACTGTATTGCTGTTCATAACTTGACAGTTATGAACAGCGTGGAAAGCAACTGTTTATAACTAGTATGTTTCTTGTATAAGAAAGAGTGCGCAAATACATTATTTCAAAATCAACTTTGCAATTTATAATAAGTTAGTAATTTCGTAATATTTTTCCCGTTTAATTAAAATTTTTATAGCCGCAAATGTGAATTTTTCATTTTGTAAATATCTGTTTGAACCACTCTATTTATTTCATATAAATCATACTTGTGTTTTTAATATACACTACTGGCCATTAAAGTTGCTACACCAGGAAGAAATGCAGATAACAAAATGATATTTATTGGACAAATATATTATACTAGAAATAACAAGTGATTAAATTTTCAAAATTTTTGGCTGGATAGATCCTGAGAAATCAGTACCCAGAACAACCACCTCTGGCAATAGTAACAGCAGTTATACTCCTGGGCATTGAGTCAAACAGAGATTGGATTGCATGTACAGGTACAGATGCCCATGCAGCTTCAACTCGATGTCACAGTTCATCAACCGTAGTGACTGGCGTTTCGTGATGAGCCAGTCGCTCGGCAACCATTGACCAGACGTTTTCTTTTGGTGAAAGATCTGGAGAACGTGCTGGCCAGGGCAACAGCCAAACATGTTCCGTATCGAGGAAGGTCCGTACAATACCGGCAACATGTGGTCGGGCATTATCCTGCTGAAAAGTAGGGTTTCACAGGGCTCGAATAAAGGGTAGAGCCACGGGTCGTAACACACCAGAAATGTAACGTGCACTGTTCAAAGCACCGTCAATGCAAACAAGAGGTGACGTGTATCCAATGGCACCTCATACCATCACTCCAGGTGATGGGCCAGTATGACGATGACGAATGCACGCTGCCAGTGTGCGTTCACCACGATGCCGCCAAACACGGATGCGACCATCATGATGCTGTTCACAGAACCTGGATTCATCTGAAAAAATGACGTCTTCCGACCTGAGAGTCCATGCTGCTGCCAACGTCGTCGAACTGTTCGTGCAGACACTTGTTGTCTTCCAAACGACTTGTTTCTTGACTCACGGCTCGTGACCTGGTTGCACGATCCATTACGGCCATGCGGATAATATGCCTGTCTTTTCGGCTGCTAGTTATAGGTGGACGTTGAGATCCCGCATGGCGTTCCGTATTACCGTCCTGAACCCATCGATTCCATATTCTGCTAACAGTCATTGGATCTCGACCGACGCGAGCAGCAATGCTGCGATAAGATAAGCCGCAATCCCGGTATGCTACAATTCGACCTTTATCAAAGTCAGAAACGTGCTGGTATGCATTTCTCCTTCTTGCACGAAGCATCACAACAACTTTTCACCAGGCAACAACGTTCAAATGCAATTTGTGTATGAGGAACCGGCTGAACAATATCCTCATTTAAACACAATGTACGTGCCGCTATTGGCGCCTGCTTTGTCTGAATGCGCTGAAAAGCTAATTATTGACATATCACAGCACCTTCATCCTTTCGTATAAATTTCACGTCTGTAGCATGTCGCCTTCTTGGTGTAGCAATTTTAATGGCCAGTAGTGTACTATCATTTTTTCCCAAGCCAATATAATATAAGAACAGAAATAAATAAATATTTATCCAAATACAAATGCATATTGTATCTTTTGTATACTATACATAGTAAAAATATAAATAAAGGAGATAACTTGAAAACAACTTAAGGCTTCTGAATAATTAAATAAAATTTAATTATATTAACTTAAATTTTTATTATTTTAAAATATTTTAACATTTTATATGACATTAAATGCTAAATTTCAAAAATATTTTCCCGCGAAAAATATTTTTTATATGAATAATATAATTAATTTAAATGTGTTTAATATATATAATATATGCTCAATTTTAGTACAATTTACGATTTACTTTCGCATTTTTGCTAGTAATCTATTATGCTTCCCGTGTATCATGTATATAAAATTTTATGACTATTTTGATTAAATTACATATGCAAAATTTTTTAGTATCCTCATAACATGTATACAACTTAAACCAATATAATATTCTAATTAGATGGAAAACCAAATCAAAATTTGCTTTGATATTGAATTTTATTTATTGTTTTCTTTTAATTATCCAAAAATATGTTTTATGTTTTTAGCACAATTTACATTTTTTTAACCGAAAAGGGTATTTTTTTTTTATCATGTAGTAAAATAATTTGAAGCGTAACTGTTATGGGCGACATCTAAATAATTCAAGAATATTTAATAACATTTTTCGCTTGTATTATTCATATATATAAGTGTACAAAAGAAACATAAACTAAAATTTTGCTTAAAATATTTTCAATTGAGAGGAATATTTTCTTTTTCTAACATATTTTAAAAAAGTATTTGATTTTATAAATAATTTTTATTTTACAAAATCCAACTATTTATGCAAGCGTTCATAGATTTGAGACAAGAAAAATACTTTTAAAAATGCGTACTTCTTTTTTTTAAAAAAAGTCTATAAATTATCACCTCTATATAAAAACACATACCATTTACCAGTTCTTAATTTAAGACACATTATTTAATATTTATTGCAAACACTTAATATTTACTTCATATTTCCTTTTCTTCCAACATAAATATAAATGATTTTTCGCTTTTACACACAAAGAAGAGTCATTCAGATTTCACCTTCTAAAAAAATGCTTTTCATAACTTATTATCAAGTCCATATTCTTAAAGAGTTTTAACTAATTTAAAGGAAACCTTTGTTAATGTTTTTTGTTTTGAAGTTATTGTTCTAAAAGAAAATATTGACAAATATTTAAAGTTTTGCTTTCTCATAAAACAAATAGCAGCTTAGAAAAATAATTATTTAGCATGAAACATTTTTAAATATAATCTATTGTGTTTAGTTAAAACTTACTAATTTATATATATATATATATTTTTACTCAGCATAATCATTATCTATAAATGTAGCTGGTCGCATAATTTGACTAATGTCCCAGGTATTTTGGAGAAAACTTTGAGTCATAATACCATCAAACACTGCACATCTATGTTGTGATATCACCGAATGACTTAGGTTGCAAAATGAAACAGCAAGTTTTTCTTTTTGAAGGTACATGTGACTAGTCACTGTAGTTGTTAAATAAAATGAACAACCAATTTATCGAAAATATTCATGTAGGCACTGATTCACTTTACAAGGAATAACGTGGAAAGGCTTGAAACCATACCACAATAAGCACTCTAAAAATACACCCCAGTTCTATAAAATTAGATATTTTGAAGCATGCAATCAGATGAAAGATTATTACCTTTTATATGCCATTTTTAAAGTTATTCTCCATTTGGACAACGTAAATTGGCAAAATATTTCCAGAGGATCAAAGTTTAATTCCAATATTAGAAAAAACAAGTGATTATATATTCATTGTATTCAAAAGCATATACATTGACAATGAAAGCAGGCAATATTTCTACGCAATATAGAGTTAGACATTAAGATTTTGAATTTCACTGATGCTGATTTGGATTAGTCTCACACCTTGGGAATTGCCAATCTTGTTCGGTAAGTACAAAAAAATGCATGTTTTAGAATTCATAAAAGTTATTTTTTTCTTTTTATATTAAAATGTTTAGTGAACTTTAAACATTGTGTTTAAATAATACTTTATACTATTTGGAAATTGTTTCTATTAACTTTGAGTGTGTTATCTGTGATTTAAAAAAATAATTTATAGGTTTTCTGCTGGGGAAAAGAAAGAGATATTTTTGAGTGTATCATATAGCGTTGAATTTCTATTGTTTTAAATTATTATTAGATCAATCTAAGTGGTGAATTTTAAATATAAAGGAAATAAATTATTAAAATGTATTAAGGGACGAAGCGAAGTTTTAATTTTAATGACAAATTTACTGTTGCTTATATCTGTACCATTGCTTTTAATGTTTATTGATATTAATTTTATTGAGCTATTATAGTCATTATTCAATGAAATCTGATAAATTGAAATCTAGTTTGAAAATTTTAATTTAATAATTCCTGAATGAAACCATATCCTGTGCTTAATTATGTTTCACATAAATTAAAGACATAAAAATAAAGATATGTTTCGCATGTCGTTCATTTAAATTTAACTACAATTTTAAAGTACTTAATTTGTTTTTTCCTAAAATTTATGAATAAATTAGAAAATCACTCGAGTTGGACAAAAATTTTAATTTGACTCCCAAGTGGTATGTTAAAATAATTCACTTCTAAGGAATTCGGAAAAATACTTCGACACAAATATTGAAATTACTTCAATAGAAAATTTCTATCATTTTATTGAAAGATGTAAAAATAGTTGAGATCTTAAAGCTTTTGGTGCACAGTATGTAGAAAAACAATATGGAAATTATGCGCGAACTAAATAACTGAAAATTTTCTACGTTTGAAGTCAATTTTCCCCTTTGAAAGTATTATCTTCTTTCACATCCGAAACATCTTATTATATTGCGAAAAGATTACATGTGTATTCATTATAAGAATAGCGACCCTTAGAACTTCAAAGAACATTTTTCAACAGTGACTGAATGGTAAACAGAGCTGCTTTAACAGTTATATTTATGATCATGTTACTAGACATTAATATATTGAATATTATTCATAGGTTAAACTTTTTCCTCTTTATTTCTTAAAGGTTTCCACATATATACTGTTTCCACAAACATTTATATTCATTTATACAGAAAACCACAGAAAGAAATTGTACATATCTGTGCATCATAAATATGAAATATTCTCAATCAACTAAATAAATAATAAAAAATTACTTTTGAAATGTTTAATAAGTATTAAATTTATTAACCAGAATTATATTAAAAATCTGTTGATGAAAGCTATTATATTTAGATTGCCTGACAAAAAGAATAACATCAAATAAGAGAATCAAGAATAATCAAAGAGAAAATAATAAAATGACATTTTATGAGATGATAGATAGAGAATAATTAGTGGTTTTGATGATAAATTGAAAGCAAAATTTTAACAAAACACACATTAAATACAACAGTTTAAAATTTTTATAGTACTAATACATGTTCTCTCGGTAAGAAAAGGAGAAAATGACGCTTTAAAATGATATCAGTACATTTTGCAATTTTATGCTTTGCAAAATGATAAAATTTGGCATTTTCGTATTTGAGATTTATAGAACAAGGTTTATTAAATTTCTCATAAGCTACAGATATGGAAATTGAAAAAATAAGATAATGTGAACAATATGTTGTTTTCATACAATTGCTTGTGATACGGACGTGTGACAGGAAGGTAAAATTACCTAAGAAGTAACATGAGTTTTAAGCAAAAATAGAGTCTTTTTAATAACGATTTAAATAATAACCAACTGTGTTTATACTTTCTAAGGAATTAAATATTTACGTGTTTTTGTATTTTACATTGCACATTTTTAAAATTTCATATGCTCTGAAAAAATAAGTCATCTTTATATAACGTTTATTAAATTGAAGATTGTACCGCGATTTGCAAAAAAAAAAAAAAAAAAAAAAAAAAAAACAGTAATAAATGTAATGAAAATATTACGTCATAAAATACATACTAAAATATTGTATGGCTGGATCAACAACGCTTAAGGAAAATAAAAGATTTATTACTATTTGCATTTATGTATAATTTAAAATATTTTTTTTTTAATTTAATTTTTTGAAAATTTTTAAGTTTTTTCATTAACAATAAAATACATGCGTACATTATTAATATATAATGTGTATAAAGTATTTATTTTTGTAATATTTGCACACAGTAAATAATATTTCCTAAAAAGTGAATTTTAATAAATTTCTTCTGTTTATACAGTAAAGATACATTTAAACTTTCAAGAGTTATTATTTTCCAAAAAGTATATATATAATGCAAACATTTGAACAGTTGAATTTTTCAGAAATAAAAATTTGTAATAATATCATTAAGTAATATCTGTTCTTTAAAATTTATTCTGTGTAATATAGAAGAAAGATAATGCAATTAATTCCATATTAGAAAATATTACAAAAGTACAACAACAGATCATATTTTTAAACTGCATCATTTATAATCTTTGATAATTTATCAATTAAACAATGTTTATATCAGGCCACTGTATTTTTTTTTTTTTTGCAGTATCATGAAAACCGTATTATACAACAATAATTGTATAATATATTTAATTACGTGTATATTCTTTCATTTTGAAAATGCAATATAAATTAAAAAATAAATTTTTTTTTACGTTTAGAACACATATTATTTCATTTAAATCTAATTTGATTTATAAACACTGTAAACATATTTATTTCAAAAATTTAAAAAGAATATAATGACACAAAAATAATTAATTTTTTTTAAAAAAAATACTTCTCATTCAAGGTTGAAAAGAGTAACTCAAATAGCCCTTATCTTTGATTCACTTTTTGCAAAATGTAATTAATCTAATATGAAATAGAAATTGTGTGTAAAATTTACCAAATATTCTGAAAGACGTCTATAATATTTACACAATATAGGTCAGTATATACAAATAAATTTTTGCTTTTAAACTTTGACAAAATCTCAGAAATATTTTCATGTACAAGACTTTTTCATTTTTACAAATAGTTATAGAAAATTAAATGATAATTTTTCATTTGTAAAGAGTACAATGATTTTAAATCAACTATATTGAATTTATTACCTTTAGAATTTGTATGTTATGAATGGTTGTAAAATAAAGAGGGTAGAATAACTATCTTATTTTTTCCAATAGTATCACATTTTTTGTGATAGAAATATATGATTTAATTTAATCAATAAAATTTGAACATGAAGCCATTATTTTGTCTAATCTATTTTACAATCATTAATCCAATTTAATCATTTAGTGAACGTAAAAAATTACTTTCTCCATTTAATTATATTTAATTGGGATATCTGTTTTTGTTAAATAAACGTATTGCTGTAAGTTTAAAAGAACAATAGTGGAAATCAATACATAATTGCTATTGCTGCTTTATCATGTTAATACCAAAAGCTTATGTATGAACTGAAAAAAGTGAAGTTCATCGTATGAAGGAGCTTACCGTAATGCTTGAAAGAAAAAAAACTTTTAATGAAGGATTTCTTTTTCAGCTAACAACTTATCCTTCTATGGAAAAAAATTTAATTATGGACAATATTACAGTTGCTAAAGAGTATTTATAAGAAATTTATATTATATGTATTAAATAAATTAATATTTATAAGATCTATCATAAGAAACATAACTTTGAAATTAAGAACAGTATGACTTTGCTTTAGAAAAAATTCAGTTACGAAATCCAAATATATTTTATATAAAGCCACACATTACAAACTTCAGATTGCTACAGAACTAAGAACTGCATGAACTATAGATAGAGTTTCATTGATTGTGTATTTAGTACATCAAAATATAACAAATAAGTCTAGTAACTTTTATATAATAACGAAACTATATTAATATACATTTGTAGAACAAAAATTTTAAAAAAAAATATAACAATTTATTATTATTAATTTGTTCCACCATGCAATATGAAATTAGTTTATTATTAACTTAAATTTGTCTATCAGCTCATATTGTTGAGCTGTATTAATAATATTTCGTACTTCTAATCAATTGAAAAGTCTGAATATAATGAATACACTTATGAAGAAAAACAAATTTCATAATAGTAACTTTTAAATTATAAATTTGAGATTAATAGTTTGAAGAACATGAATTGTTATTAGTTGACAATAATAACAATTTTGAATAAATAAATCTTGAATAACAAGGCCAATTTAAGTCCTTAAAAATCATATAAGCTATTGTTAGGATCATATGACAATAGAAAAAAGGATACGTAATTAGTATTAAAGTAATATTATTTGTATATTTCTTTTAAACTGACATGTCTCTCAATATTAGTTTCTGATATTTTATTATATAATTATAATTATGATATATTTAAATACTTTCTTAAATCTCCTTTTGGATCCATGGTGGTAAAATTTTAAAGCAGACGGAACTGTTATAGAATACTGGCACATTCTAGAAATGGAGACTATTTCATTGCCTTTACAACATCAGTAAGTGCAGAAGGCAAGGCAGTATTCTACCTTCTAGTACTCTAATGTTTGGATCAACAGAAACTTCAGATTATTTCTCTCTGTAAGTGCGTTGCACCCTGGTTCAGAAGCAGCAGCATCTATCTCAAATAATAATGAAAGAACGCAATTTATAATTAAGAAGAGGGTTTCGTTCGAAAAGTAAATTCTCTTTAAGCCTCGATGATTTTGAGATTTCACCAATATAACAATATAGGTTTGATGACAATAACTATTAGATTCAAAAGCATTCTAAAATTGATTTGAATTGCAAACATTGAAGATATCCAGTGATTGTTGTACATAAAAAAGGATAAGACAAGGTTTTATTTTTGAAAATTCAAAGTTATTACATCATTCGCATTTTATAATTTAATCATCCTAATTTTCTTCATCGAGGGTGTTAAACACCAAAACATGGGCATTTCAACTTCAGACATTAAAATTCAAAATATTTTATCAATAAAAGGAAGGAAACCAATTCATTTATTTCATACCAGTAATGATTGCATTCAAAAATACCATCTTCATTTCTTTTCAGTTTTATTAAAAATATCAATATATCTGATCACAATTTACACCTATTGTGATTATCTCATTGATAAATATAGACAAGAGTTAAATTTTCATATCATAGATAATAATAAAAAAATAAGCTAATTGATTTTAGAATTCAAATCCACTTTTCCTTTGTTTATAATGTCTCAGGGATTTTAAATGATTTATAAATTGGATGTCTTCATACAATATTTCTAGTTTTCCAGTTAACATTGGAAGTTATTATTTTCCTGTATGTGTTGAACTCAGAAAAATCTTTCTTATACTGAAAATTTAAAAGATTAATCACTTTTTGACATACTGTACACTTTAATTTGGAGCAAATGACCAAAGATCTAAATAACAACTAGAAAAAATTTAACTTTCTTTGCATTAGTTAAGATGCTATTTCTACTATATACACTACTGGCCATTGAAAATGCTACACCAGGAAGAAATGCAGATAACAAAATAATATTTAGTGGACAAATATATTTATTATACTAGAAATAACAAGTGATTAAATTTTCAAAAAATTTGACTGGGTAGATCCTGAGAAATCAGTACCCAGAACAACCACCTCTGGCAGTAATAACAGCAGTTATACGCCTGGGCATTGAGTCAAACAGAGATTGGATTGCATGTACAGGTACAGATGCCCATGCAGCTTCAACACGATGCCACAGTTCTACAACCGCAGTGACTGTCGTTTGGTGAAGAACCAGTCGCTCGGCAGCCATTAACCAGACGTTTTCTATTGGTGAAAGATCTGGAGAACGTGCTGGCCAGGGCAACAGCCGAACATGTTCCGCATCAAGGAAGGTCCGTACAATACCGGCAACATGCGGTCGGGCATTACCCTGCTGAAACGTAGAGTTTCGCAGGGCTCGAATAAAGGGCAGAGCCACGGGTCGTAACACACCAGAAATGTAACGTGCACTGTTCGAAGCACCATCAATGCGAACAACAGGTAACCGAGACGTGTATCCAATGACATCCCATTCCATCACGCCAGGTGATGGGCTAGTATGACGATGACGAAAGCACGCTGCCAGTGTGCGTTCACCACGATGCCGCCAAACACGGATGCGACCATCATGATACTGTACACAGAACCTGGATTCATCTGAAAAAATGACGTCTCGCCATTCGTGCGCCCAGGTTCATCGTTGATCACACCATTGAAGGCGCTCTTGTATATGACGAATCAGCGTCAAGGGAAGCTGCAGTCATGGTCTCCGAGCTACAAGGCCATGGTGCTGCAAACGTCATCGAACTGTTCGTGCAGACACTTGTTGTCTTCCAAACGACCCCGTTTCTTGACTCACGGCTCGTGACGTGGTTGCACGATCCATTACGGCCATGCGGATAATATGCCTGTCTTCTCGGCTGCTAGTGATAGGTAGCCATTGATATCCCGCATGGCGTTCTGTATTACTGTCCTGAACCCATCGATTCCATATTCTGCTAACAATCATTGGATCTCGAACGACGTGAGCAGCAATACTGCGATAAGATAAGCCGCAATCCCGGTATGCTACAATTCGACCTTTATCAAAGTCAGAAACGTGCTGGTATGCATTTCTCCTTCTTACACGAGGCATCACAACAACTTTTCACCAGGCAACCACGTTTAAATGCAATTTGTGTATGAGAAACCGGCTGAACAATTTCCTCATTGAAACACAATGTAGGTGTCGCTAATGGCGCCTGCTTTGTCTGAATGCGCTGAAAAGCTAATCATTTGCATATCACAGTACCTTCTTCCTTTCGTATAAATTTCACGTCTGTAGCATGTCGCCTTCTTGGTGTAGCAATTTTCTTGGCCAGTAGTGTAATATTTACTACATTTACTAGCCCCACTTTCTATAATAATCTTATTATTCAGTAATCTATAACAATCATTTTTCTATAATAAACTTCAACATATTCACAAGTAAATACGTCAAGTGCTTTTATTGCATAAAAACAAACATATATAACAATAAAATATTTCCCTGAGCATCAAATAACTGCAGTGATTGCCTGATATTTTCTTTCATTATATGAGACCACTTAACTGGCGCTTCAAGCTGTATCTTTTTGGAACAAGTGATTCCTTGATTATAGTAAGCTATCTCATATCTCCTGAAGTAAGGATAGAATTTTAAGAACAATGGAGTCCTAGATATTTTTCCCCTTATCCTCATCTTCTTAAATGCTGCATATTTTCTTCGAAGGAAAGGAAGTGCCGGAACTGCGGCTTGACAGTTGAACTTTTCAATCAAGTTAGATGAAAGTGCGCTAGTCTTTCCTTTGTTGGTGTCTACCGAACTACGACACAAGTAGTTAGCATTTTGTATATTTCCCATTAGAGTATGGAAATATGATTACAAAATTTTGAGTATCTTTGACATTGACTCTCTTAAAACATTTAAAGTTCAGGTTTTGAATTTCTAATTCCTCTTTGCTAACTCTCCTAAGACCTTTTGTTCCTATTTAATTATTGTTCATCTGGATGATAAATTTCTAAAAACATTTTATAATAAGAACTTAAGCATCGCAAAACCATATTAATCACTCAATAACTTAGATATCCGTATTTGTCAAATATAAACAACTTATACCTACAAATGTAAACAATAAATAATGGTATATTCTATTATATGTGTTAATGGATATATATTCATGGAAATAATAATATCAATGGCTTACAGAATTCTATTTTACATTTTATCATATTTACGTTTACGTAATGTTTGAAAATCAATTAATGAATCTGAGTGGAAAGAAGAAAAATAATTTAACTTACTTTAATTAGAAGAAAAATATTTTCTTTATTACATGTAAAAATAAATGCGAGTTCTGATATTTTTTAATTATAAAGTAATTTAATTTGAAAAAATAATAGCACTGTGATTAACATATAGAAAAATTGAAATTCAATTTTTGTTATTAATAATGCAGTTTTTTTTTAAAAATTGTATTCATCAAACAGTAATTTCAAAAAATTATCTTTTCTTGAAGATTTTTAACGAAAATAATTTTTAGAAACTCGCTCAAAACTTATGACATATTAACCATTAAAATTTTACAAAAAAATACTTGCTAAACTTCTAAATTAGTTTACATTTTTTAAATATTTTTATAGCATGTTATACTGTATAAAATAGAATGGTATATCAAAAAACTTTAATTCTATTAGAAAACTCAAAAAATTCCTTTTTTGATATTCTTAAAATAAAAAAATAATGTTAACAATTAGTAATTTTACATATTTTTATTTGTGTCATATTTTACAGTGTAATAACTAATTAGTAATAGTAAAATAATTTCAATTATTATTTCATATTAAATGAGTATGCTAACACATTTCCCAAAACAGTTTCTACCTTTTCTTGTGTGATATTTCCAGTAATAGCAAGCATGTTAAAATTTTGCACAGGCTGGTAAATATCTAAAGTATGTAATCAAAAGTTTGAAAACTTCTTTTTAAATCACAGTTTTATCACTTTATACACATTAGGTTATTTATCATCGGTAAATTATAAGAAAATAAGAAAAAAGTGGTTTTCAAATATTAAACATACAAAAGTAAATATTAGATTTTAGCTAAAAGTGATTATATATTAATATATATAATACGTTGTAATTTGAAGAGGAATAAAAATCAAAGACAATAATAAGAAAATACTATATAATACAAATAGGGAAAATGGAATAGGGATTACGTCTTAATCACGAGGAAGATGGTCAAGTATGCAAATAGAACACTCTTTTCTGATAAGCACGAAAAACAAAAGTCTAAAATTATTCGTGCTATTACCCCGAAGAGTGTCTGTATTAAAGGAAATACAATTAAATCAAAATTAAAGTAAATATAATCAAAATAATACATTGAAAAAAAAGCAAAACAATACAATGAAAAATATATATTAAGTAAAGAAGTTGTTGCCAAAAGTAATAAGAAAAGTTATGAGTCAAAATAAGTTAATAATTTTTAATGTTGATTAAAAGTTTCAAGTATGGTTAAAGTGAAAGTATGTTTTCAGTACTCTTGCAAGAACGTCAATTCTTGAGTTACCCTCCTGCAGTTATAAAAAGTACGCATTATTTCAATCTGACAAGCGATTCAATACTTCCGCGCGTCACAATTATATATAAAAACAACATGAAAAACATTATATTTAATCTGATTAATTAAACGTTTGTTTTTTGATAAATTTTAGGATATTCAAAATACTGTATATACGTTATATCTCAAAAGACTGCATTTCTGTAAATATTTTTAAAAAATGTTGGATTTCCAACATATTAGTTTATTAACTTCAAAATTAAATTGATTGGTTTTATTGAAAATACCTATATGAATAATTGAATGTTCAATTTTAAAGTTTATTTTTATCTAAAAATAATAAATTTTTAGAGTTTATTTTAATTAAAATTTTTGTTTTTAAATTTATTGGTTTAAATTATCTTTAATAGTGTAAATGACTTCAATTTTGATACTTTCATTATTTAATAGACTAACAAGGAGCTTAAGCTAAATATTTCATTTACTTGAAATACTTAATTATTTATATTTTATAATTTCTTGATATGGTACATTTATGCCTTTAAAATCAGTTACGTAAATAAAAGAATAAAGTAGGTAAAATAAAATATACGTATGAAAGCTAAAATTAAAAACAGAATCTTTCTTTTTAAAATAATTTTTGTTAATCCAAATTCATATTTAAAATAGAATGCTAATGAAATTAATTGCTACATAATTTTTAATTAAATATTTTAAAGTACTTGTATTGAAATTATAATCTGATTAAGTATGATTTCGTGTTAAGTCGGTAAATCTGTTTCGCAAAACAAAAATTTTGTGTAAACTTTATCTGTGATAAAATCCTGGTAATTTTAAAATTATAATCATTGTAAAATTTTAAAGTTTAACGATTCTAAATGAAATAAAATCAATAGATATTAATATTTCAATATTTTTTATTTTTTCTTAATAATATCAAAAAATTTATAATTTTGAGTTATAACTAATTAATATGTTTATATATTATGGGATACACACAAATTTCTCATATTGCATTTGTATATTTGTATCATTTTAAGGGATTGTAATTTAATTTTCAGACACGTCTTACCTACAGGCATTTCTCAAAAACCATGCATTTGTTCTACCATCGCTAATGGTTCCACTGCATTCTATGAAGCTGATGATGGTGTAGATATTTGTTTTCTTTTGTGCATACATTAATATTAGTTTGGGGAAAAATTAATCCATTATTTTTTCGGTAGACGTCTGTAGTGATCGATATCTCGTCAGGTATATATCGAACAATTTCAGATTTATACTCGTTGGAAAGGTAACATTTGACAATAAAATATCCTTTTGTGGTTTTTTGTTTGATTAACTCAGTTACGAGTACAAGGTTTTAAAAATGGAAGACAACAAACAGAAAATTCGATACATTTTCATTCACGGTGAAAAAGATAGCAAGGTGGCTAAAATTGTGAAAGGTGTTTATCGTCCTATATAAGACTGTAACAACCAGTTACGTACAAATTTTGTTTCGTCGATTCCGTTCGGGTATTTTTGATGTTAGAGATGTACCTCGCATGTGGATACAGCATCGTCGAAAATATCGATAAAATATCAAAAATGATTGAAATTAACCGCATGTCAGCAGTCGTAACGCGCAAGACCTAAATATCTACATGAAAGCTTTTTTAAATCTTTTTACAAAGCGAATCCAAAAGAAGTTACATAAAGTTCACGTAAAAATAATGGATTTCTTTTTCCTTAAACTAATATATATATATATATATATATATATATATATATATATATATAACAACAAAAAATGTTTTGATTTATATACATAAGTATATATATATAAAAGTTAAGAAGAAGAAATTAACTTTATAAAAAATGATTAAGAAGAAGATAATGACAGTAGTAATAAGGAGTGCAAAAAATGAGGGAGTATATAAGTATACCACACT
>JAPDSC010070663.1:26383-53331 GCA_026290005.1 Latrodectus geometricus
TATATATATATATATATATATATATATATATATATTATTTTCATTTATCATAATGACGTGTTGGCCTAAGGGAACGAATTTTTATTTTGGAATAATTTTAAAAATATAAGCTCTTTCGTAAACTATTGATTATTATCTTATTTTATCTCTTTCGACAATGTTCTTTGAATCTAAACTGCGCTTCATAAAAATGTATTTGGAATACTGAAATAGAAAAATTTAGATTGGAGTTAGTTATCTGAATATATAATTTACATAATAAACACAAGAAATCTGGCAATAAAAATGTAATTGTATTTAAGAGAGATTAAAATTTAATGTGGTATAAAATGAATAAAGTGTAAGATTCTCAATCAGAACGAGACGTGTTGCTTCGATCACTAAAAAATACTGTAATATTATTTAACATACGTTTTAAATTAAAAAAAAAAATTTTTTATAAATTTAAATGTTATTTGTTTTATTTTTACAATCAAAATAAATGGCACTTTTCTTCTCATATTAGATAAATATATCTTTATATTTGAATAATGTACTGTTTCTTTTTTTTCACGGGAAAAATAATCTTTTTTAGCAAAAAAGTACAGGAGAACATTTGACAAAATATAAATTTGAAATCATGTGTATTTCTTTCCTTCAAAATATTTCTGTCAGTTTGCGCAATATACTTTACATATGCTTGACATTCTTTGTTAAATTTATTTAAAGTTTTGGAATTGCTACTAATAAATGTATTTATTTATAAAGTGATATCATTTTGTATGTGTATCTTTGTACATGCAAGGTTATTACGTCATTTATAGGTTATTTTATGGTTATGAAACATTTTATTAAGGTATGTTAAGTTGTCCTAGAAAAATATAAGAGCCTTGAAATAAGATAAAGAAACTTTGTATGGTTTTAAAAAGTGAACATAATCGGATTCAAAAATATCTGTTTTCATTTCTTCTTTACTGTAGAATCACCCATTAAACTAGATATTTTCCTTTTAAAAACATAGCATGTACGTTTAAGAGAATAAATCTGGATTTCGTTAACTTAAAATATTTGCATTATTTTAGTGAACCAAAAGAGAGGTTTTTGTAAAATAATATGTATCAAACAAAAGTTTCTTTTGAAAGAATTATTCTAATCCGATTTAAAAATGCAAACTATTTTTCTTGTATTTGTTTCAAATAAATTTTAAGGGTTCCCAAAAAATGTATTGTTTTTTAAAGCCCATTTTTATAGAAAAATAACTGATAAATTATTTATTACGTAAAACGATTTATAGATATTACTTTGGTCAAAATATTTAAAAATACGTGTGTTCTTCCTTTTACTAGTATTGCAGTGCTTAATCAAGTGTAATAGTTATAGAACAGCTGCCTTGTATGGGCAGATTTTTTAAATAATTAAGTTATAAATGTGTCTTTTCTAATGTGAATTCATATGACAGATGCATATGATGTTTTGCATAAATATCCAACAAATGAAAATATTGATAATATATATTACTATGTGAATTCTTATTATTTTTCATCTTTTTCCCCAGTTTGAATGTTATAAAATATTTACTGCAAAAGTACGTTTTCTTCAATAATATTAATACATGTCACGAATGATGTAATAGGATTACTAGTTAAATTATAAAAAAATGGTATTTTACTTCAAATATTAGAGTGAGAATACTAAGGCTAATTAAATTATCATATTTATATTAAATTTATTCTTTTAACAGTGATTAAAATATTTTCCTACTTATAATTTATAAACATGAACTTTAATAGTTTCATACAAATTAATATGGATTCGTTGAACTTAATCTGACCGCTAATTGAGATACATTTTTATACTTTCCTAATATATCTTTCGTTATTTGAAAAAACAATTATATTTCAAATAATATAAGTATTTTCTAATATTTGATGTATTATCTTAAATTATTATTGAAATTAGGTATCTGTTATATATTAAATGTTATGTTAGGTATATGTTTATTTGAAATAATCATAACAAGCCATATTCCAATTAATATACAATGTAAAGAAGGAATAATTATTTTTTTTACAAATAAAAGTGTTTGAATTCATACTTTCCTTAGATTAAGAAAGTTGTAGTATGATGAAAATTTCTATTAAAAATTTATGGTAGCTTGCATTTATTTAAAGTTTAATATATAATTTAATAAATAAATTTTGTGTAGTTTGTAATATGAAGATTTTTGTTAGAGTTCAAGATATAGTTAAATTTAAAATTTTGTTATGTTTAAACTTTGCAATTAATTGAAAATTAAACAAGAAAAATTTCTAGTTAAACACAATTTTTCTTAAAACTAAGTTGCATTGAAATAAAATATATACTAAACTATTTAAAAATGTTATTTCATCACGCAATATTTTTCAATTAAATATAATTATTTTCTTTTATAAATTAACTGCTAATTGGAATATAAGGCAATAACTTTGAACTATTATGATTTAGTGCCTTAATACAGGGTTTCTTACATGAATAGCAGCTTACACTAATTAAAACTTATAAACTACGAAACTAAAAATTAAATTTATTTATGAAGAATATAAATTAAAGATGTTCGCCAATATCTACTTTCTCATATTTAGTACTAAACAAGCATGAATAAATAAATATTAAAGGAGAAAATATTTCAATGAGAAATTATGATTTAATGATTCAGCAAAATGGTTCGAAATGGAAGATTTTATGGTCCTTAGAAGTTTCTTGAATGGAAATTTTGTTTCAAATGTTATTAACACAATAGACAAGTTTAAGTGTAAATGATGTAAGAAGAACGTGACTTTACATTGCAAGTGCTTGCTGTATTTAATTAATGAATGACTTTGTACTCTGTAAATAAGATAATAATTGCACTAAATTTTAAAGTTATTATTGTTCTTTCTAAAACTTAAAAATATATTATTGAGAACATCGATATGTACCAAATTCATAGATTCCATTAAATTTCCTGTTATAAATTATGGTATTTTTAATAAATAGATTCTGTATAAATATACTTATATATATTCACTAGCATTTCATATATATATATATTCAATAATTTCGTTATAAGAATACCTTTTTACAAACAATTTTGAATTAACTTTAGAGGCATGATAAGTTCCTCAGATACAATAATTCAAGTGCATTTTTTAAAAATAATTATATGATGGGTCTAATGAAACATTAGTAGGTAATGAAATTAGCTTAAGAAATATTTTCAATTTATATCATATTAATCACATTCACATAATATTTTCAATTTATATCATATTAATCACATTTTTTTATTTAAAAATTATTGGTAAACATTTATGACTTACTCTAATATATCTATTTAAGTAAATGTTTATTTTAACATTACCTGAAATATATTATTATCTGATGCATTAAAAAGTAAAATATATTCTTATATTATGTATTTTGATTAAAAATTTGAAAGTTAATATGTAGTACATCAATATTTTTCATTCAAAATTTCTTACTTTTCATTCACATGCTAGCAAAAAAAAAAAAAAAAAAAAAAAAAAAAAAAAAAAAAAAATCACGATAAATTTCAAGTTTACCGCGAAATAGAATAATTCTAGTATAAAGGTATTTTCGTACTCTAATGTGTGTGTATGGTTCTTTTTCTTAATTAATTAGAATTTTTTGAACATTTTTAAATTCTATAGCTGAGAGCTTAATACTAGCAGCCTTTCTAAATATTTCAATGTTCTTAATTTTTAATAGAATAAAGTTTTATAACTGCGCATGGTATATGATTATACTAAACGAAAATTGTGAGGAATATTTATAAAAATAATCATGCATAAAATTTAACTCATGTAAAACGTTGATAATATTTTAAAACATCTTTGCTTTCCTTTTGCATGATTTTTATACAAATATTTAAAAGTATTTCTTTTAGTAAATCCCTGAAAAAAATGGTGTGGGAAATGAAATTTATGCTTGTTTATAGATATATTTTAGTAACAAATGAACATAATTAAAATTAAATTACGTAAAAATTAATAATTATTTATAAATTATTTTATGGACCAAACAGTTCAATCAAAATTTGTCACTTGAGCATTAAAACGAACATAAATTTTGTGATCCAAAACACTTCAGCACATAAGAATACAGAGTTTTCATATATTTAATACTCAAAAAGTTACATAAATTAAGCTTAATTTATTTATTAAAATCGCCCTATATTGACAAATTCATTTAAAATTTATATATAGTATCGGTAATATAAAACAACATGTTCTTAATAACTAGTAATTCTTAAAATAAACTTAAATCAGGGTTTAAATTTGCATTTTCCAAGTATATGTGTGAAATCAAAATACTGATAGAAGAAATCATTTTTTTAATGGATTTTGCATACTATAAAGCTGATATTTTTCACACATAAGTAAATAGAATGTACTAGTTGATGCAATCATTTTATACAACTTTCTTTACTTTCACATTCTAATCATTATAGTTCAGTCATACATAGTCATAAGATACATAAATTGGAATCTTGCTAAGATTTTTTTCAACAAAATATACCTAAAAATTGTCCAGCTGCGAGAAAAACATTTGCTAATTGTAACTTTACCACAGATAAAATTGATAGAGTAAACAAAACGCCGGAGAAAAACCGGACAACAGCAATCGGATGTGATCAGAAGAAGAAAGCAGTTTTCGTAATAAAACTGTGTAAAGCACAACCGGAATAGCATATATCCTGGGGTGATAGGGATAAAATCTAATAGATGTAGAATCTTGATCGAGTCAATAAGCAGAGTTCGCTGAACTAATAGTGACTGACATTTCTTCCCTACAGGCCTTTGGATAATTGGGAAATTTTTCCCTTTCTCTTTCCGTTTCCTCTGAAGTGGAATTGTATCCTTTTCTGCCTCAATAAGATATTACTTTCAGTGAAAGAGGGGGCAACATGAATTCTTTGTAGCCAGAATTCATCATTCAGCGAAGAATGGAATGCGGATGGCATATTGTGTATCACTGAACTACCCACGAGCTTGTTAAGGATAATACCGAATTTAATGTGATAATTCGGTTGAAATTTGATGACATTTATTGTAAACGAAATTCCATAAGGTCTGAAATGACTAATTCTTTTGTTAATTTCACAAAAAATTAGTCATTTCAGTTGTTAATTTTAATGTTATTTTACAGCTTTGAAATTTATAAAAAAAATTATTTACAACGGTTTCTAAACACATAAATATATAAGAATATATATACATAAAGGCATAGTCAGAAATATCCAAATGCGAAATAAATAAATGCATACAAAATTTATAAGTATGTCAAAACAATCAATACTACAACATCTTAAAAAAATTACCATAAAATTAATATTCCAAAATTGTTTAATGTTAAGAGCAAATATATATATACAAAAAAGAAATTAGACAAGACCATTTAATTATAACAAAATGATAAAACATATAACCAGTATACAAAGTGAAAAGTAGAATATGAAATTTAAAACTGGGGTCATTTAAATAACCATATAGAATGAAAGGAAAAATAAATTAAATTAAGTACCAACATGGCCAGCTTCATCAGGGGGTGTTGACCATACTGGTGCAGTATGTTGTTTCTGCAATATCTAAATCAATAAAGGAATAATGTCTAAATCAAGCCATTACACACAGAAGCTATACCTAAAAGGTTTTAAACTGAAGATAATAGCACAAATAATAGAATTAAGGATAAATATCAAATTTGAAATCTGTAAATAGCAAATAAATACAGAACTGTATTTATTTAATATTTTACTATATTAATAAATAATAATAAAAAAAATAATAGCAAAGTCACATAGTTGCTATAGACACACATACATACAAATATATTCAGCTGTAGATGCTGATTTTCGTGAGCTCTTAGGATCCGTTAATATAGTCTATAAAATCTAAAATTTGTAAAATAGGAAAATAACATATCTAAAAATTAGTTTTTATGAAACTGCTCTCTTTATAAATAGTTTGCAATAAATTTGTTTTTCTATGCATTATATAAGAAAAAAGCAGCAAAATAAAATTCATGATTAAAAGCAGTTATTAGTTTCATTTTTTTCAATGAAATTTTAAAGTATCACTTTTTTACTTCAAAATTACATTTCAAAAACATTTTCCCCATATTTTTAGTATTGCGAAGCATTTAACGTTTGTTTTCTTTTCAAAAAGTGCCTCAATCTTTTTGACTATTCATTTTCTTGCTTCAGACGAACGTTCTATTCCATTTGTTTGATATCAAAAATTTCCTATTCATCTGTACTCTTTATATCTTCAGTCATTTAATTATTCGATTGTTTTTTCAAGGGAGTTCCCATTCAAAATATGATATGAAATTTCAAGCAGCAGCCTTTACAAAATTTATAAATGAATAATGCTTTCTCACTGCAGTCGCCAGTTATATGTTTTTTGACTTTCTTCACTCTCGGTGAATTGTGCATTTGAAAATGACCTAAACATAATTTTTTCCTGCGACACCTCTTCCAAGCATAAACTAACAAGTGCATTGTGCCTGGGATTTTTAAGCCCTGAAAACTTTTTATTAAGTTACCCAAAGTTGTTTTTAAAGTTACTGATTATGCGTGGTGCATAGGCTTTCATATCAAAGTTAGATTACGGGGAGGATTTTCACATGACTTGCCTCCAAAAAATATAGGATTTCAACATGAGCAATACAATTAGCTATTTGCGACTTTGAGAATTTACTATTCTCCAAGAAAACGTTCTTATTCATACAAATAAAAAAATGTATAAAAACAGTAGAATATATTAATGGAATTTACTATCGCAAGTTTCTTTTTGTGCTCTTTGACATTACAGAAATATTTTAAATATTCAATATTTTTTCAAAAAATTCACATTTTAATTTTTTGACTGTCAAAGAAAAAAGTGGTTACAACATCTAACTAGAATACTAAGAGAAAGTTCTGTTATTTAAGTGTAGATTATAAGATTTTAATATGCATTAAAAGCTTTCAGAATAATTCTTTTTGTTTAATCTTTAAAATTTAAAAATGGTCAATAACTGTGTTTTTATAATACATTATTTATAAAAATGAGTTGATGGAAAAGAAATGAAATAACGAGCTAAAAATGTATCCATACACATATATTTTAAATAATTATACTATTTTAAATCCTGTTTTTAAATGTAAAAAAAAAAATATATATTTGTTGTGATTTTTATATAAACTGTTGTATCACCAAGAATAAAAATAAATGTTATCCTATCACGTAATAAATGTAATATAATATAGAAATAAGAAATATTTGTAAAAAAAACACGTCTTCAGCTGCATTTATTATTGTCTAATTCAGAATTAAAGAAAAAACAATGTTAATACATGTATGAGCTTATAAATTTTATAGCAAGAACTTAGAATTGTATTTATTCATTAAGAGTCCAATTGTAGTATGGTTATGAGAAAATTTCTTTCATAAGCAATAATATTTTTTTATAAAAAATAAAAAAATTATATTAGTTTCATGACATGCCATTTTTATTAAACGTTTTTATAATGAAACTTCAGTGAAGCATGAAACAAATATAAATACAAAATTTATGTTTCAGTAGAAACATATTAAGTTGTAAATAATCTTTGTACTAAAATGTAATAAAATTAGTAAAAAATAATTAAAAATATAAAAAAAAATTCTATGATATGTTTTATATTATATATACTGTATATTTTATTTATTATTATATATTTTATATTATTTTATATATGTTTCAAAGTTTAGTGAAGGAGTAATAGCCTTTAGTATATATGTTATAAATGAAACACATTCCATTTGATATACACTTAATATTGTTCCAAATAAATCCTAAAAATACCAAGATCCTAATTAATATGTTGATTTTAGGAATGTTTGCCAAATGGAAATTATTTACTTATCATTGCAATCCTTTAAAATAATGTATTAATCATTATCACAATGTTGACAGTAACCATGATCCAAATCCGAAAAAAAATTACTTTAAAACAGAATTTGGATTCATTTAAGGAACTTGCAATATATAAAAACATATCTTATTTCAAATAAATCTGTTAGATTATGAAAAAATTAAAAATTTTAAAATTAAAAATCACGTTAATTGCGAAAGTAGTATAGTTGTTTCTTCTCATATGGGTAATAATAAATTAGCATTTTTTTATCACTTAATATTAATAAAGGAAATGTATGTATTAAAAAAAAACCTATATATACATTGTTGTCTTTAAGTTGACGAGATTTTAAGTTTATAAGAAGTTCTTATAATTTTACTTCCATTTAAAATTTTTAATATTGTTTTAAATTAATCAAAATAAGCTTTATGGAAATAAGTTTGCTCGCAAATTCCGAAGGGATAGTTTCAAATTCCTTTACTAAATTATCAAAATCTCAACGGCGCAAAAAACATGTTTTAAAAATATTTTAGAAAAGTCATCTAAAACGAATGTGATATTGAAAGCAAGTAAAAGGAGCGAAGAAATTTTAAGAGTCAAATAAATAAATAATTTTGGAAAATGTCCAAAAACTGTTTTGAAAAATATTCACAAATCAATTTCTGTTTTTTTCACTAAATATCTAATGACGTTTTAGGAAAGATTAATTTTGATATATGAACATATTTTAATTTAAGAATAGACAAACATAATAAGTTATTATAATTTAACGTATGTGCTACATATGTGTTCAAATTTTTAAATATTCTAAAAACAACCTATTGTGTTTCATAACATCAGTTCTTAAAAAAATATCTAAGTCCTGTATCCTAATTTATGAGAATATTACAAATAATTTATGTACATACAAATAGAATGTACATTAATTAATACATTCTATATTATAATTATAATTTATTGATAATTATAATTATACGAAGAATCTTATATTATATATAATTTTTTAACTTTTTAACGTCAAATAAATAAACTTAATATTATATAAATAAAATATTTTTAAAACAATGAATTGATTTTTAATGTTCAGGCAAGTTGTTATATTATTTGCTACATATAAACTAAAAATAGTATTTATGCATTGAATACTAGAAGAATAATTGCGTTGAATAATTTTATGCTTAAATAATAATTTTATTTTTGCATTAAGTAATATTAAGTGTTTAATCTACTGTGATAAATGTTAAATACAAAATATTTGAATTTTATTCTGATAATCAACATTTTAATCAAATTTAATGATGTTTAAATTTAAAATTTACCTAAAACTCTAATTTATTAATAATTAATTATTTTTTTATCATCTTATAATTAATTATTCATAGATAATATTTTGTTTATTTTTAATTTGCAATAATTAAAGGAAAATTCAAAATTAACTTTAATTTTTAACAGATTATTTAATGATTTTATACATTGATTTATTAACGATTTAAGAATGTAAAGTTTATTTCATATTTCAAATGAAAGTGCATTGATTCTGATTTATAGTAAACTTGGTTATTGTATATTTTAAATATGTTTAAATGAAGTTATGTTTAAAATGTAGTTATGTTTAAAATGAAGTTAATTATTTCCTAAGAATGTTCCATGTTGGATATTTAATATTTGTCAATTCCAACATGTGTGTTTTCTCCCTCTTGAAGAATATTCACATGTTTTCCGGAAATTTACTTAGGGAAAGGAAATGTCCCTATCTGTTTTCCAACGTATAAATCTGAGTTGCCAGCGATCTTCTCATAACAAGTTCCAATGGATCTTAATTGCTTACACGGTAAAGAGGCAGCAACAATTCAGAAAAGTTCCAGTCAAGATAATGAAGTCTACACCATGGTAACGCGCCAACAACATCGGGTAAAGTAAACAATAAAAGCAAAAACTGATCGATAATAGCGATAGAAGTCTTCCTACGCTTGCCTCGACAGACCGTTATTCGTAATGCGACAACCTGCAGCAATAGAATATTACCGTAAGAGGGGGTGAATATTACTGGTAAGAGGGCGATAGTGTGTTCTTATTACATTTCATCTGATATGGGAAATATAAACTGACTCTGTAACTCAACTCCAGCTTAATTAAGGTGGCTTTGTCGCCTTTTCACAGCATTCATAGCAGTCAACATATTTACACCGGATCAGATTACAATACTGCGTTAAATATCTTAAATCTTTGGGATTAAATATTAATCATTCCAAAAGATTATAGAATTTCTCACTTTCAAAATAAATAAGCATTTAATTTATTATTTTATTAATATTTGACTTATACGAGTTGCATATATATTCTTCATGTTATTTTAAAAATTATAATATTCATTGGTATATTAACTTAAACTATATTTTTTGTTCAAAAATGAAAAAATGTTCATTTTCTAAAAGAAATTTGATTTAAAACAGAGTTTTCAAAAATATTATTAATATCGAATGATAATTCAAGTGTAACCCACAAAGATTCTCTAAAGATTTGCTATGGTTTGGAAGTTGATTACTTGCACGAGTTTCAATAATTTTACAATGTATGAATTCAAAAATTTTAAATTAATTTAAATGTATAATTACAACTAATAATTGTTGAACAAAGTTTAAACTATAAATTCCTAAAAACAATTTCATGCGATCTGTTCGTCATATTCACAAAAATATATTTAAATCATGAGGAAATGTCAAAAAAGGCTGATATTATATAAGAACTGAAGATCACATTGACCGAGGTTTTCGGATCAATTTATTGTAGAATTTTATATTTCAACATATAATATATCTACGATTTTTTTTATATTTTTTAACATATATAAATAATTATTCATGTTTAACAATAGCATTTTAAATTCAATTAGATTGTAATAATTACATGCGTCTAAATACTTAGAAGTTTTTGTTTTATAGTTACGAAGTAGGTAACATGTATTGAACTTAAATGACACACACACACACACACACACACACACACACACACACACACACACACACACACACACACACACACACACACACACACACACACACACATATATATATATATATATATATATATATATATAATTAAAACCTTTGATATATGAAACTCTTTGATATATAACTTCATACTTCTTTCCTATATCTAAATTTTTATAAAACAATTTTAAAATTTGTACTTTTGAAAGATTATAGGCATATATTTGAATAAATTAAAGAAAATTTTCATCACAATAATACTTAAGATACGCACTTTTTTTCATTACAATCAGTAGCATTTATAAAGTGCAAGTATTCAGAATTGAAAATACATGGAAGGAGTAACAGAAAATAACCCATTTTCGATGAAATTTGATTTGATATATTTCTACAATTGATACTCAGTACAATTTTTTAAGTTATTTATTATAAACATAAAACTCAATAATACTAAAAAGGCGTAAAAAAGTCTTTTATAAAATTCAAATTAATAATTAAACAATAATATAAATATATTAAAATTCAAATTTAATCGAAACATTTCAGTAAATATTAAGGCATTTCTGAGAACTAAATTTATAACTGCATTTATATGTACTTGAAACATTTATATTATGTATATTTTAAAAGTATATTTGCGACGCTATTTTAATTACTTTCATACAAAAAGATTAGATTAAGAACATTTTGTAATTTATCGATTAATGTGTTTCTAGGTGAAAAAATCGTCAAGATAAATTGAGTTGCCGATTCGCTAAAACTTGTCGTGTGCTCTCATAAAATGAGTCGTAAAACAAAAGGGCTTCGTTTTACAACTTTGATTTCTCTTAAGAACGTGTTAATATAAATGAAGTGAATTTATTGATTCAAATGCGCCATAATAATTCCAAAGGATTTCGAATTTAATATTGTTTATTATTCCTTTAATTCTTGTTTTCTCTTTTAACAGAAAATTTAAGTTTTCTAAAGAAACATACTAGAATTTATTAAGAAAAGCTCTTAAAATATGTAATTCAAGTATTAATTTACTCTAATGAAAAATAATTTAACAATTAATGTGATGAGACATAATTATGGTTTTGTTCACAAGCTATTCATATTTTCTCTTTTGTTTTCTTCTACTGTTTTTTTTTCCATATAATACCAATTAGACCAATGCTTTTAATGAACAATGCAATTAGACTTTTAACAATGCATTACAAACAGTGTCGATAAGAATAAAAAATCAACCCATGAACATTTGAATTAATATTCTAGAGGGCTGCTTATCATTTCTATTAAAAAAATATTAAGAATTTTATTGAAATATTTATTTGTTATTTAATGAGGATTTAGAAAAATTATTTCATGCTTATATTATAACTTGAAGACTCCGTGTGTTATCTTAGTGAATAGTCGAAATTGAAATATCTGCTTTAAAATTTGAAATGAAATGAAAAAAGGGTAATTGAATAGACAATGTAAATAAATGAAGAATTAAAAAAAATCCTAATAGAGTGTTTTTGTTGACAATTCAATACCTTTTACTATTCAACACCTTTATTTTTACTTATATTCTTTAAAATTTAAATGTTCCTGTTTCATTTATTTGTGTTAAGTGCTAATTAATTGTGAAAAATTTGACATTTGCTAGTTCTTGGAGCTTTATTATGAAAAAGAGCAATAATCAATAAAAAGAAACGTATGTTTAACTTATTTTGAAGGGAAATTGAAGACAGTAAAAATCGCATTGAATTTCTATAAAAATAATAAGCATTCACAATGACGATAATGACGATTGTTTGTTTTTTCAAGAATTTTTTATTTATTTTTTTTCTATAGAAATGTTAAATTATACAATTCATTACATTTGTTTAAACATTTATTCATTTCATATTGAATTCCTTCATTAAACTCAACAGACAAAATTTTGAAAAAACATGGATTTGGGATGATGTAAAATAAGTTTAAATACAAGTTGAACAACTTGACAGAATAATATTTTAAATATAAATCAAATCATAAGTTTATATATTTTTAATATAAAACATAGAGAATAAAATTTCTTTCAAAAATAATGTAAAATGTTTCTCATAGATGAATTAATTTACAAAAAAATTATTTATTACTTTACTTAATATTTAAAAACATTAAGATGCCCTGTTTATTTAACTATACATATATTCTTATTTACATTCATTTATATTATTGTAGTTATTCTATTATTATTACTTAGAATTGTTTGTTGATGTGATGTCACTAAATTTCATTCCCTTGTAAATTTATGCTTCAAAGTTTTAATTTAAACTAATAACATTAAAAAATTATGTGGAAATTTTAAAATTTTTTATAAAATTAAAGGAGTTACAAAATTTCTATTTTCATAATGGATGTCTTCATTTTATTAAAATAAAATGTTAAAATTAAATTATGCTAAGATAAAATGTTAAAATTAAAGGCTAAATGATAATGATAAAAGTTAACAAAAATATTAAATTAAAAGTATTTTTTAAGACAGAATATAAAATGAGAATGTGTTAGGTTAAAATAAAGTTCTATGAAATGCGCAAACAACATATATTGTAACACTACATATTTCCTTTCAATAAATAGTTCATTACAACTATTTTTTGCAAAACATATTGTAATTCACTGAGGCTTAATTGCGGGACAATGTTCTTTGGTGTAGAATATAGTAGAATATATGGATTTTATTGTCAGGCACTCTTTAATATTAGAAGATGTATATATCTTTTCAGATTGTTCATCTATAGTGATGGATACTTATCATTATTTATGAAACGGCTTTAAGAATTACCGAAACGCTTTCTATGTTCAAATGCTATACAATTGTTTTCGGATGCAATGTTCAATATACAAAGTGGCACAAAGTGATTACATCGATCATATTTAATATTACATTGTTTATTATGTTTTGGGCATACTGTTATCAAATTAGGAATTTATAGATATAAACGCTCCATTAAGCAGGAATCCTGATGAATTCCCTAAACATTTTATTATCTCATTGGTATAAACGAAGCTGGAAAACTTAATTAGATACAACATGTTTAGAATTTAAAAGCTTGTTATTAAATTTGAAATGTTAATGGAAAATCAAATAATAAACTAACATTCCAAAGAGAAAGATGGGTTTTGCGTATCAAAAACTAAATATTTGCTACAGGATTTCATGTAGGATAATAATCAAAAGTTCAAACCACTTTCAAATTTAAAATATAAGATATTTAGAAAATTTATAATTTATTTTTATCTGATTAATCAGACAGATGCAGTAAATGTATCGATTTAGTTATGATGGCGAAAGTGAAATTTTCTCACAGTAAAATTATATCTCCTGAAAATTCGTAATGAAAATTTTATGCTTGGACTTCTAAAAATAAAACGATGGATCAACACATTAACATAAATTTATTTTTGATATTTATCAAATGAGGTAAAAATTCGACTATCTAATTTAAAATGTTGATTTTCGCAAGAACTGGGATAATTATTTAAGGATTCTAAGAATCATGAGCTTAGAATGAAAAGTACTTCTGTGATACTTAAGCATGATAAAAAGCCTTTAATCATGCATCAATAACAATCAGTTCATGGATATCAGAGAAAAGAAATTAATTAATGCGTATTTTTATCATATACTCTTTGCTGTGTTACTTAACTGACACTAATGGTAATGACAACAATTATTCGCCATATATTTCTAATTTTACTTATAAAATTCTAACACATTTTCATTCTAAAAAAATATTATTTAATATAAACCCTGGAGTATATCTTAATTAGTTTAAAATATATTTTTGTCTGAAGTATAAGTTACATTAACTTTAAGTTTTTTTAACTTCAATAAGTAATTATATTTATAGTTACCTATTGAAAATAAGTTACCTAAGAAAATAAGCTATAGGTATACATTATACATCCAACACTCACCATTTTGTTTCAAGTGCTCAGAAATGTTTTTCAATATATATTATATTATATTATATTTAGGAAATAAATGATTTATCAATGTATATTTGAATACATTTATAAAAATGTTGAAAAGAGAGAGAGAATGTAAAATTAAAAATTTATTCATTTAAAATCAAATCTGATTTTTAAGAAAATATCAAAGAAATAAAATTGAAATGAATACATGTTTTCGCAATACCAATAAATTGAAATCATGCATGTCTAAGTATAATTGAGCATTTCATTATGTCCTGCAATCTAATTTATATTTTATGATGCTTAGGAAAAAAAAATTTTCACAACACGCATAAGTTTTATATGCACCGAGAATGAAACCCATAAAATCGGTAAAACGATTCTAGAGAGTGATGGCGAAGCGATTGAAAAATAAAATCTGCATTGTCAGCTAAAACCAAGTTTTTTCATTTTTCTTATCATTTTCATGCTTTATTACTGATTACTTGCCTTAAAAAAATCTTCAGAACATTTTTCAAAAGAAAATTACATCAATAACAGAATTTATTACTTTTATTCAGGGAATTTTTTTTCAAGAGAACAGTATATATTTTAATTTTTTACAGTTTATTTATTTATATAAAATTGCTTTATTTACTAAATACTCTTTGATTAGCTTACTTTAAATCAAATAAAAAATATTTTATATTGTATTTTTTTGAAAGAAAGTAATTTTTTTTATTTTTTTGATTTTGCGTGTCAAAAATACAAAACTGTTGTCTTTAAATGAATTGTTTAAATTCCTTCATATAATTTTCATTTAAATATACAGTATTTACCAAAATGTTAAATTAACTTTCTATTAGATTTTTATTTAATTTGGTTTGATTTTTCTACTGCTACTTGCAAAAATTGATAAAATTCAAATATTGATGACATTAATAAAATTATATTATCATAAAGTTCTTTTATTTTAAATGATGTTTAATAGTCTACTTCTCATTAATTAACATGTTGTAACACATTTTGTGCTAAAATATTATAAAATTAAGGTATGTGCACTATATGTATCTTGTGGGAAAATACTTTTTGATTTCCCACAAGATAGCTGATTTTGTTTCGATATAGTTTAAGACCACCAAACTGAGGGTGACAATTTAAGTTGTGAGTTTATTTCTAATGCCTTAGGACAGGTGGTAGTACAATGAGGCGAACTCAAATAACGATTGTATCAAATAACCATTACGTTTGAAGTTACCAGAGTTTCAATGTGGTTAGTGATTTTTTTCTACAAAAAATGCAGCCAGTAACGTTTCTGATAACCTAATCTAACTTAAATAAGGAAAAAGAAATTTAATGTTATTCAAACATTACTCACATTTTGATGTTTTTTAAAGAAATACAGACATTTTTATGAATTTTGCATCAGGAACTGAATTTTTAATTTTTTTTAAAGAGTTAATTCGGCAGAAAAAAAACGATGACATTTGAGTTTCCAAACCAAACAAAGATAGTTTAGATAAAAGGGCTTACACAGGTTAAAAATTTAGTTTTATTACTCTCATTTCAATAACAATGGTATTACATTGATTTCAATTATGTAATGTTGAAAATAATGTACCTATAAGGGTTTAAAATTTCTTTAAAGTGCAAAACAAGTCACGAAATGTCTATTAGAAGAGAAAAACAACCGTATAATCAAAATCAGATTAATATTTAAAAATTAATATTGTAAAATTATTCATATTAAAAAGACTATACTGGTAAATATATGTTTTGTAAGATATTCTGAAACTACTTTAACATGAACATCTGATTGTAACCGTTTCAATGTTAAAGCAACATAAAATGATTCACAGAAACAATTCAACAATCATAATTTTTAAAATTTAGGTCTAAGACTTATATCTGATTTATCGTTCTTCATAAAATATGTAAAAGTTGTCATTTGAAGGTCATTTCATAAATGATTAGACTTAGCAATTACAGATTAAAACACATAATCATTATTTTTTAAAATCATTTGCACAAAGCTAACGTAAATGATTAAGTCTCTCAAAAGTATTTGAATGAAAATACATATCCTAAATGTTTTCTTCAAATAGGTAATGGATTTTTTAATATTAATTATCATTAAAATGCTTCCAATACCATAAAATTGGTAAAACAAATAAACTCTTGATAATATAGAGAAAATAATGTAATATAATGAGCTATCTCTTTTATATATATATATATATATATATACAATGACAATACACTCAGCGCAAAGGCAGCATAAACAACCATAAATTAGATACTCGGAAGTAGTTTAAAATGGCAAAAGTAAAAGATATAATAAATAACTAGTACATATAATATAAATTTATAATGTATGTAGTTTAGATGAAATAAAATAAAAGATGAATAACAGTGAAGTACCAACATGGCCATCTCATTCAGTGGGTATTGACCACATTGGATCAAAGTATGGTTTTTATGCAATGGTTGAAGATTAATTTTTAAATTTTGTTATTATACTCCAAAACTACAACAAAAAGTTTAAGGATTAAAAAATGTCTAAAAAAATCGCAGCCTTCATAAATATCAATTCTCACACAAGTATACAGTGTGAAGAATAAAGCCCAAAGTCCAAACAAGTAGATAAAGGGAAAGTTAAACTTTTTCAATACAATAAACCAAACCTTCACAAATACATAAATTAAAAGATCAATTGCAAATATCATTGACTCCTTACGAGAACTTTAAAGCTAGTATGACCTCCTGTAGTTAATTATGTCTCTTTCACTCTTGCAAGTAATGCTTTGCTTGCCAGATAGCACTTAATAAAATTAATTGGAATATCAATATTAATTAGAATTTTTAGTCCGTTTCTAATATTTCTATTCAAATTTATAAAAATATTATTTTCTATCAATTAAATACAATATATATTATTTTTAAACAATTTGAACAGTATCAATAAACAAATAAAACATTGCTAGAATGAGTGAAGTAGGCATTATTATGAACTGCATGGAGTCATCCAAGCCTTGAAGGTCTTGTAAGGTACCAATGGTATTTGGATTTGATGTTTTAATTTATGTAATTGTTTGCAGGTTTGGCATATTTTGGCAACGCTAATTTTATTTTTTGCTTTATCTACGTGTTTGGAATTTTAGTTTTTTCTCCGCTTTTATTTGCTTGAAATTTGCTATTTATGGAAACTTTAGTTCTCTTTTAGAATTTTTTGGATTTAAACTTTTTCGGTATTGTTTCGGTATTTGTAAAAAAATTAACTCTCTTGCTATTTTAACAAGAATTAAGACCTTAAAATTTATTATAATATTAAGGACGTTTGTAGAAAATTTTTATGCAGAAAGTCAGTAATTTTACACAGAATTCATAAGAAAAATTGAAATTCATTTAAATAAAATTTATTTTTCAAAATAGTTTTATTTGAATTACATTTATTATAAACATATTATACTTTGTAATTTACTGACTTTAAAGTAAAGGTTATATATTTCTAAATATTCTCTTAAGCTTCATATTTTTTTATAAAAAAACAAAACAGAAAGAAAGTGAGACACCGCGTTTCCGTTATTACCTACAAAGTGACTGGGCATAAGATAACGGAATTTTCTTATTTCAAAACGAAACTTGATGCAGAGCAGATGGCGAATATCGCATGCTAGAACTCCCCTTTTGGCACAAGGCCACAATGCACAAAAGTGATGCGTTGAATGAGTTGGAGGTATAAAAAAGACATAAAAATAAAGCTTTCATGACCACATTTTTTCACTATCAAAGAAAAATTCACTGAGCAACATGTAATTTTTTACATTTCTTTACTTTTGTTGGACGCCTTCGAAAAATTGCAGAAGGCAATAAAATGTTTCAATACAATATTTCCTAACATTTTCTAAGAACCTTTCGAAACTATAAACTTAGACAAGTAAGTTACATAATTCACATCAAAATATCTTACAACAATAAATAATAAAATTATTTTTTTATTTATTTAAATTCAAAAGGAATATTAGATTTTTGTAAGAAATTTAATATCGCAAATGAATTTATATTGTATAATAATAATAGATCAGTTAAGCAAAAAAAAATATTGTTAAAGATTTCCAAACTTCAAAACATGTATTTTCTATAATGACTTTAAATAATAGAATTTTCCCCGTGATACTATAGGCATTAAAAATACATGTATTATGACACTTAATTATCTGCTTAATGTCCATAAATTCTTACTGCTCTATCCTTAAATTATCATAATCAAGAGATTTTTTTAAGAAAAAGGCTTAAATTTTCAAGACGCAATGAGTATTTTAATATACTTTAAACATTTTAAATTATATTCTTTTCATGCGTCTACTAAGAGCGATTCATCTGAATTAAAATAGTTGACAAGAAACTAAGATTAAGATATCCAGTTCACATTATATATAATCATATATAAATATATATATATATATATATATATATATATTATAAGTTTTAAAATGTGAAGTTAATTAGCATAATTGAGTTAAAATAGAATTTATTATTTATTTTAGCAATTAAATTAAAACTCTTATAAAGAAGGAATAAAATTTAGCAGTTTTTTAATAGGTTTACCGTAAAATATTCTATACATTCATTATTAATTTGACATAAACAGTTTTATATTAAAATGCTATTTTTAATTGGTTGCATCAATAAATAATTTAACTAATGCAAATAAGAATATATTTCTCGAATGTTAATATATAAACTTAATAAATTTTATCTTTTTGTAAATGTCATTTTGATGTTAACAAAATTCTTTTTACATTAATAACAATGGTTTCAATTAAAGAATTTATTTTATTTTAAATAAAAAAATTTATATTAATTAGTTTCAATTAAAATAAAACGTATCTCAATTACAACAATGACTTTAACTTTAAGGAGAGAACAAAAAATTAAATTAGAAAATATATAATTAGAATATTTCCACTTCATAAGATTTATGTAAATGTTTATCTAGTTTATTTATGTGCTTATGTAGTGCGTTATAAGTGTTTATGCTGCAATTTTAAAGGTAAAACAAATATAATTATTATTTATCCTGACCAATATCTTTCCTTTAGTTTTATACGTTAAAGAATTTAAAAAATCAATAGAAATTTATTGTCCAATTATTTTTTAATGAGAGAAAGCATCAGTTATTATAAAAATATATTGTTATAAACTAATTTCGTACTTTTTATTAATGCGAGATTAATTTTCAGGTATTAAAGCCTAGGCATTGTAAAGTCGCTCTTAATGTAAATTGGGTGAGATTTCAAAAACATCTTATGTACTTGAAGCAATATTTAGATGTTCATATTAAATATGTAGAAGTAATCTTTCTGTTTTCAGATTTTCCTTCTATTATTTATTTTAGGAGACATCTATGTGAGCACATACTCGATATAATACTAAAATAAAATTTTCAAGTAAAAGAAAAAAAATGCTTGCATATTTTTAAAACCTGCTCAATAAATTCAAAAGTAACTAATGCTAAACATGAGGTAAAAAATTGTTAGAGAAAAAATGAGAACTGGAAAATGCATATATTTCTTTATCTGAGGAACATCAACAACAAAAAATCTCTTAACATGTTAAATGCCCTGTAAATCATGAAAAGTAAAAATGTATATAAAGTATCCAAACACAAATAAAAAGGAAATTGGTTAAATTGTATTGATGAAATGTATGAAAATATAATAGTATCTGAATCGTTTACTATTAAAGCACCGGAAATTAATATTTGCATGATTATATTATATTTAATAAATATATCTCTCTTCTTTGAAATAAGATATAGACGTGATAAATTATAGAAATGGTTTGTATTTCAACATTGAATATTACAAGATAGTTCAAGGCATAGCATTAATTCAAACTAATCATTTATAAGCAATTTTCTTATTATATGATTTGATAAATTTTCGTGTATTGCCTTATAATCTTTATGATATTTCAGTTAAATATTATGATATATTTGATTGCTTTATATTAATCAATAAATAAATATTATAGGCAATCATACCAACACAAAAGCAGCTATTGAGTGAAAAGCCGATATAAATTAAGTTACATACATAAAATAAATATTATCTATTTAATATACCTTAATATATATATATATATATATTAACAGCAAGAAAAAGATTACCACGGATCTCTACATTTTTTTAATATTACTCTATGTTAAATAGCGTTTGATTCCTTTGAATGCAATAAGGTTTATCGTTGTAAACTGATCATTCATTTAATGATATAAAAGATGTTCTTACGTAAATGAATTTATTTTGATATTCCCTTGTAAATCACTTTCACTTAAATATTTCAATATAATACGAACACATTTGCTTACGTGTAATACAGTTTCATGTACAAACGTAAATGAATATCATAAATACAATTGTATCGTTATTTACGTCTGAAAAATTATTGTATTTTCTCTACATATATCAAACTTCAATTTTGAATTTGTATATTCTCAGAATATTTATAAATCTAAATGATAAAGAAAATTCCATACAAATATCCAACAGTGGAAAAGAGCAAAATTACTTCTTCTGTAACACCATCGAAATAATATAAAAAGGAAACATTTTATTTGAACTCTATTTTTAGAAGCAAAATTTTCTCAAGCTTTTTTCAAGTATTCTCCGTACCATCTTTTCATTATATTCTCTACACTCCTACCTCTCGGATTTCGATCAACAGAATAATATAAATTAAGAGCAACCTGAGAATCGATTTACCAAGAACGTTGCTAAATTCACGATTTGTGTATGAGGGTTATGGGAAGAGAAAATAGATTTCGATACAATTGAGGATTATTTCAAATTTGAGGGTTATTCTTTAATTATAAACACATTTGCTTTATAATTATTGGATACACGTTGTTTTGGAGCATTTCGATTTGTTGGACATGGGGTTTGACAAAAATTAAATCTGAACAAAATATCCCCAAACAAAACATCTATTCTGAAATTTTGAAACTATTCACATACATAATATTCGAAAGTACGTAGCGAATATTCTTAATTTCTTAGCTTTTAATAATTTCATAATATGATTATGATGAGTGAGTTATATACATCATGAAATTCAAAAACTTTTGAATCCAAAAATTATTATAAATTATCTGCATTCCTACCTCTTATGTAAACATTAATTATTATTCTGAAATCTTCCTAAAGAAAATAAATATAAAATGTCTATAAAAAATTACAAAATAAATAACAAAATATTGTAAAATGTGTACAGTATTATTAAGTAAAAATTATTGAGCTACAATGTATTCTCATTTATTTACAAAAATTACCTTTTAATGAAACTTTATACAAAAATTAATTGATTATGTACATAAATGAAAAACAATGAGACCATAGAATTATTAAAAGAAAAAATAATTACCATAGCAGTTTTAATAGAGTATTGTAACAGAATATATTTCATGTAAAGTATTTTTTAGTGATCATATATTTTTACGTTAATAAATATATGAGCATAAATAAATCAATAGTTAATAAAAATAAAAATGTGAAAATAATAATGAAGAAATAACCTTTTGATCCTAGATATTTTTTAAATATTTTAAGCATAAAATATTTTTAGCATGTTTCTTTAATTGTATTAGATGAAATATTTTTAGCATGTTCCTGTAATTGTAAATTTTATGAATTATAAAAACGACTAAAATTTTTTCGTAACAATTCTTTTAGAATTATCAAGATATATTTTAGGTATATTAAATTAAGGAATGTATTTCAAATCATAAATGACTTAATAAAAAATAAATTAATGCTTAATTTCATTTTCTCATTGTATTTCATATAATATCAATTTCCACACACAAATTAAACAAAATATACTGTGTTACCAAAAACGTTATTTTTTTTTTTTTTGCTTTTCTATTTCAATAAAATTCAGAATTGCTATTCAATTATAAAATTAATAAATAGCATCAATATAAAAATTTCAAGATTAAATTGATCACCATTTTACAAATAATAGACCTTCATTCACATTTTCAACTCTTCATTTTATTTTCTGTTTTTAAACAGTCCTATCAATATACAAATGACAATAGAATAACATTTTCAAATAGATTAATTTGATTTTACCATTTTTCATAATTGAATAGTTATTTAATTTATTCTATTTTTTAAATACAATATTGTAAATTATTCATGCTTGAGGTAATGTTATCATTCGAGTCTGAAAATTTTTAATGTTTTTCCTATGTTTCAATTTGAAGCAATGGAGAAACAGCTGCTTAAATTTAAATGAGTATATAGTATTTTTCAAGAAAAATACCTTTCTTAAAAGCTTACATTTTTAATTGATTAACTAAATATGTTAGGAAATTGAAAGATAAGCCACTGGAAAATATTTCAGCTTACTTGATTTATTATTGGATATTGTTCAATGTTCTTACGTTAGAAAATAAATTTTGAAATCGCCTTTTAATAATTTTGACTTAAATGTGCTGCTTTACATTCATTCTTTATTAAATTGATAAAATATCCTTTTTTTACACGTGAATCTTTTCCTTACTTTAAACTAAAATCCAAGGGGTTAATTAAAATTAAATTTAATATTTAATGATTATTGGAAATAAGTATTTCATTTAGAGACTTATATATACGTCCAATTTACTTATGAACAGTAAAAAAATGCTCTATTTAAAACTTCAGCTGTTATCTAAATCTGTTAGCTGAAATCTAGGTATTTATGGGGCAAATATTTTTGTATTCATTATATATTATTAAATTTGAAGGACTTATAAATGTTTCCAAATATGCTTTAATTAGTTTTTTGTGTGTGGAATCGTTATTGAAGAAATATGTCTGAAAAAATAATAGTAATCAGAATAATCATGCATGAAAAAAATTAGGAAAGTCATATGTCTGCGATTTATAAATCTAAGTGAATTTGTGGAAGCTTATTATAAAATGACAGCTCAGATGAAAATAGATTTAATATGATCATCACATTTATTTTTCCTAAAAAAATGCATGCACATAAGTCTAACAATTTTCAATATTTTTGATATCATTAACAGCATGTTTAAGTAATTTATTTTTATTTATTCTGTACATATATATTCGAGTTGTATATATATTCGAGTTGATTATTTATTTATGCAAATAAACGTTTTTTAAATAGGTTTTTATTTAAGACTTTTTGTGTTTCTAAAGCTTTGGGTTTTTTTAACTACCATAAATTACAAAAATAACACTAAGAATCATAATTCCCCATCAGAGATTCTATGAAATTTATTTTAAATAGTTAATTAATCGTTTTTTTTCGTAATTTCGTAAGTTTTACGGTTTCGAAGTAAAGAAAAAGACCTCATTTTTTTATTAAATATCCTCATGAAATGATGAAAAAATAATTCTGAAGTTTAGGTAGGTATCTACTATTTTATGTGTTTAAATAAACCAACACCATTTCAAATTATATTTTATTTCTTTGTAAATCATTTTGGTAATAGAATGATATGGTCATTTTTCTTTTAAGAATTTTTAACACGGATATTGATTTATTTTTACAAAAACATCTATTTGTGCGCAGAATTAAGAAAATTTATCATTATGGATTTAAATTTATTAGGAAATATTTTTTTTTTATTTTTAGAGACATTAAATAAATGTGGCATGATGAAAATGTAATTAGTTTCTACGATACGAATAGGATAAGTATATAATAGTATTTTCAACATTAATCTTTGATAAACCATGTAAATTGTGAGGAAGTGAAAATTTAAAATATGTTTTATTCAAGTACAGGGAGAATTATAAATATTATATTTTTAAAAAATATTTTATATTTAATATTTTTAATATTTTTAAAAAATAAATAATTGAATTACTTCTTCCTATGTTAGATTGAAACGTATAAAAGTATTAGTAAGAAAGAAATAATTTGTTATCTCAAGGTTATCATGAAACAAAATTATTTTATAACTACTAATGAATTCGCTTGTGTAAAAAAAGTAGTGGGAAATTTAAAAAAAAAAAATGCTGGAAATCAAATTAATAAAACATTTGCATTATAGAAATTTAAACTTTCAAACTAATCAATATAGCTAATGTTCAGATTTCAATAATATGAATATTGTTATATTATTTTTTTAGGTTTTAATTAATGTTAAACATATTTAATATTCAGTATATGTTTAATATTTGTTATGTTATATGTTTAATGTTATGTTTAAATGTGAATAGTAAATAATAACGCATTCAGTTATTTATGTTATATTTAAATGTGAATATTAAATAATAACATATTTGATATTCACATATAAATATATTTAAAAGTGACCAAAAGAAACTTATAAAAACACATACTAAAATTTTAAAATTAAGTAGGAATTTAACACAAGAAATTTGTAATGCATATTGTATTTATAAGTTTGAAACTAAATCGAAAAATCCATTGAAGTCTAGTAAATAACCTAGGTATGTTGAAAGAACCTGAATTTCCATTCATATGACTATTTTACCAATTTTTCAAACCTCTATTGAAGGCTAGAAGAATGTCGAGAAATGCAATTTTCTTAATGCAAGAAAAATAAATAGCATGAGAATTATATACCATAAATTGAAAGAAAGAAGTAATTACCATACTTATTTTATTGCTGAAAATTTCTAGCAATATTAACGAAATCACTCCATGAAATTAATAAAAACATTTATTATTTTCAAAAATGGGCATGCTATTATTCTTAAAAAAAACAATTGGCATATTGTATACTTAATCCTTCCAGTTTAAAGTCAATTAAATACTTTAATTCCTGAATTTTTTGTATCATTATATTAGAGATTTAATAATTTCAAAGAACATTGATTTATTGATTTTTCAACATGTTATTATGACGATCCTAATTTTATGATAAAATTAATGTTATATATATATATATATATATATATATATATATATATATATATATATATATATATATATATATATTGTGGTTTTAGGAAGATCTTGTGGTGGAGAAACTTTTTAGATGATTGATACATGGTCGTCAGACGTAGTAGCTTATATGAGAATAAATCACACATGTTTGGCAGAAAAAAATGCATTTTATTGCGCATTTGTGTACAAAAGGAAAAAACACAATTGGTGCATATGAGAGAAAAGTCGTTTTTTTCAAAGGAAATCATTTTCAGTAGAGTGTAGGGTTTTCACGGACGTCCAGCAACGTTGAACACCTTTGAGCTTGTTGGCTAGTTGGTGGCCAGCAACTTGTCTTCCTAGAGAGTCCAAAAAGTGCTCTATTATTTTCACATCTGGAGAATACGATGGCCATTCCATTCGTACGATTCTTTGGTCGAAAAGAAAATCCTCTACCAGGTTAGCACGATGTGGCCTGCAGTTATAGTCCATTAAAATGAAGTCATCTCCTATTGTTACAGCATAAGGGATTACAATAGGTCTGAGGATTAAGGGACTACAATACGTCTTGCTTGCGCTACATCGGCTTGAGTTTGTCCCCCTTCTAACCTACCAACAATTCTCCAAGCTTCTGAATCGGTTAAATGACTTCGCTGAGATCTCGTACTCATCGAAACAAAGCAATAACTGAATTCTGATCATCTTTGTCTTCATTATTTTCGACGTTTTAGACGTCGAACTCAAAACTAGCATACCACATAGTTTGAAATTTAGAAAAAAATTGCGTTTGTGATTCTCTTCTCCCATTTTCAGCAAAAAAAATTGCATATATCTTTATTTTATATAAACCTTACAATGCCTTATAATTTTGAGCAGTATATATATAGCCACAAACCCTGTCTGGTGGTTAGAGTACCTGATGGGGAGGATCTGGGTTCGAATCCCAGCTCGGGCATGGATGCAATTTCTCTTTCTCTCTCTGTGTTTCTTGTCCTTTCGATGGATGAATGTGGCCCGTTCTATAAACGTGTTTGTGGTGTGGAGTGGGCGATGCTACTCATACGTCCGTGACTTGGTTCACAGGTGCTCAAAGGGTAACCATAAAATGAGTAGCAGTTTCCGGCCTTGTTGCGGCAAATCGGTTAAATACTCAAGTGTGCCCGCCATTAGAAACACACACACACACCCATATATATATATATATATATATATATATATATATATATATATATATA
>JAPDSC010070663.1:73754-87800 GCA_026290005.1 Latrodectus geometricus
ATATATATATATATATATATATATATATATATATATATATAATTGAAATTTGGCTTACAATTAAAATTTGGTTAACAATTAAACAATTAAAAAATGGCTTACAATTAAAAAATATAAGAACTAATCATATATAAACAGTGATTAATGCCTCTAATTAATTCTATATTTCATTTTTAAAATTTTATATATGTCTAGTCCTTTATACTTTAAAATCTTATGCGCTTATAATAAGTAATTATTATAATAATATCAATTTCTCAAATATATTTTCTTTAATGTGGCTTCAAACAGTAAATTTTTTTCATGGCGTGACAAATTTGAATATAAAAAAAAATTAAATGTAAAAAAAATGTTCCTTAATCTATTTTTGATTTTAAATTGCATTTTGTGTGATAAATTTAATTTTTTCTATGTTTAATATTTATAAGCCTTTATTAGGTAGCAAGAAACGAAAGAAAATGATATTAAGTAAACAATATTCATTCATGTAAAAAACAGTAAAAGTCGTTAGTGTATACAATACATTTAAAATACATTTTTTTAAAAAATTTTTTAGTTAAAACTTATTTTTTTGTATGTAAAATATTATATTTTTTTTTAAATTTTATATAAATGCTTTAAAAATAAACTTAACAAAAAATTAGAAAATTAGTCTTTAAAATACAATTAATTGCCTGGTCGATAAAATATTTTCATTGAAAACGGAAAATTTATAATTCTTTTTTCAGTTATATTTTACGGGATATTTATTAGCAATCTTTATCATAATGCAGGCTAACATTATGTTATTTAAACGTATAATTAAGTATAAAATGGAATTTAAATGTAATAAATAAAAATGAACATAGAATATAAATAAATGTTTTAGAAAACTAAATTATTTACCATGATATCATTTATTATTACCAAATTCGTACAAACTGTTTCAAAATATACAAAATCACTTCAAGTGTTATTTTTATCACTGGATAAAACTATTGAATATCATAATAAAAATAAATGTATGAGATTTTAGATGCTTTTAAAGATTAAGCTTGAAACTTCATTATTAATAGGTGCCTAGAATGTATCTAACATAGACATTTATTGTTATTTCAAAAAATATTTTGAAGAACTTGATTAACATTCTGAGTAGATTCCTCACAAAAATACTTATAAGACCCCTAAACTATTTACACTTATCCCAGATACAGTATTTTGATTCCAAAATAAAATAAAAATCCTGAAACAAGTAAAGTTATTTGATTTCGAAATAGCATCAGCGATTCCGAATCGAAAGTTTCACTTCCTCAATATTACATCTGCGGAATATGGTTGCGCAGCTGTTTTAAGTGCGTGGATCCCCCGAGAAGAATGTTTGAAGAATAACATAACTCCAAATCCGGAAAAGAAGATTTAGCAGATTTTTTATTCTAGAGAATTTTGGCATGCTATTTTCATGTTAGACCTCACCAACAGAAAACATAACTTTCATATCTGATTTTTAGTAAATAGCATTAGAAAAAGTTACATTTCAAAAATTTAACTCAGTATCATTTGAGGAATATAAATGTACATCGGCTGAAAACATCTGTAGTAAGTATTAATTTTTTATCAAGTGTCTGCTAAATTACGGCATATTAATTACAGAATTTAAATGATATTTAAATAAATTGATATCGGATATTGTTTTCATTTTCCTCATTTCAGATGTACCGTTGTGAGATTTCTTAATAAGTCATTGTCCCTTTATACTTTCATACTTTTTTCGATTTCATAAGTTGTTTATAATTTAATATAGGGCATTCTTATTTATTCATTTTAAAAATAATCTTAACTTTTATTTAAACAAAATTAAATTTTTATTTAAAACAATTAAATAAAATTCGGTAATTTAACAAATTATATGATTACTTACATTTATTTTCTGCCTCTTGTCAATTTGTTTTACTTAGAAACTGAAATAAGAAAATCGGTTTTTTTCAATAACCTTTATATATATATATATATATATATATATATATATATTATCACGCAGATTTAATTAACTACTCTGAGGTCTTTAATAATATTTTTATAAATTGTAATGAATGAAATGTTATTAAGTGAACACGATGACCCATTAATTTTATATACTATTATATTCATTGGAACTCAGATTTGTACTTAAAATAAAATGTCTATATTACTAAATTAATATGTATTTAGGTATAATCTGAAAAAAGAAAATAAATAGTTTATACATTTTTTTATTTGAATGTTATTACATAAAAATTTAAATGATTAAAATGAAAGCATAGCAAATAATAATATAAAAATAGGAATTGATTATAAAAGTATTATCAAGTTGTTTTTTTCTATTAACAAATTTATTGCAACACATTTTTATGAAACATTAACATACGATATCTAAAAAAATTGACTATCCATTTTATATATTTAAAATATCTTGCACAAATCTGTTGAACATATAACAAAACAATTTTTTATTTGGCAATTAAATTTATTTATTTTCAGATTTTATTTCAGATTTTTTCCTTTTTTCTAAATGATTTTATTTATACATTAATTTAAATAGTATTTCCTATCCAGAAAACAGCAAATTTGTTTAAATTTTTAATAATATTATTCACGAATATGGTTTGCTATAAATCCCTTTCACCCAAGAAATTATTCTGAATTATTGACTTAGTCAAAAATAGAATTTCCAATCTTGAAATTGGAAGATTTTAATCAAAACCTTATTCTATTTAAGCATTTCGATTTAATTTCGAATCAAAATTAAATACAAATGCTAAATCGAATCGAATTAAATACAAATGCTAATAAGTATTGTTCGATGTTAATTTATGCATTTGCGAAATAAAATTGAATTCATATATCCCGAAGAAATACAGTTATTGTGCTATGAAAGTATTGAAAGATAAATTTAATCTTAGTTTAATTTTTGGATTTTCAAGAATGTTTCTCTAAATGCATATGAATATATTTTTTAGAAAATGAAAAGCTTAAAAACATGTTGTATTTGAAGAGAAGCAATTGAATTCTATTCAGACATACTTTTTATTATGTAGTATCGACAAATGTTTTGTGGTCCATCAAAAAACATTTTAAAGTAAAATAACTGCATTCTCTTTTTCTAACATTCTTCGTAAAGATGAATCTACAAATGTGCCCATATTGCTTACATCTTAATTTCAGGATATGAATTTGCTTAACTATTTAACATTTTAATACAATTTTATCTTGTATTTGCTGCTATCATGTGTTCTATATTGAATTGTTATTACATAGAAGTTGCTATGAAAATTATGAAATGGAATATAACATCACAGTACTTGTAAGATATCATACTAAATTTCTTGCAAGTAATATGGGTGTAGAAAAAATGGTTTCAATACATTATACTAGTTATTACAAAGTGTTCAATTATTTTTTATACCTAGGATACTTCTACAAGCAGTTAAAAAAATACCTGTAATCAAGAAGACATTCTCGTAATATGAGTTTGGTAAAATACCTAACTATTCATTGTACTTTCCTGCAAAGTAATACTGTAACAAAGAAAATAATAAATTGCCTAGAGCATGAATTTAAATGTCTAAACTCCGATTACTAAGAATGTATGTTAATTGGCTAACTCTTTAATAGGAAAAAAAAAACGTATCTTCAGAAGAACCTATTTCCAAGATGTTTATGCAAGAAATCGACAAAATCGATTTGGTTATTACTATGTATATCACTAGCTCTAAAACAGGGTACTACTGAATACTTTAATCGTTCACAAAAACAGTTGTTCTCTCTTCAGTAGATCTAAATGGCAGATGACATCCACGACTAGACAAGAACATGTAGTCTTAGAACATGTAGTCTCAATAGAGATATTTGCTGGTTTCGTTAATAACTTATTTACATTTGCTGAAAAATTATATATTTTATCAATTTACAGCGATTTGTACGCCCTTAATGAATCTCTCAAATGCTTTGCTAATGACTTCGGCAAGCGCAAAATGTATGAAAATGTAATTGAAATACTTTGTGAGGACAAAATATTTCAATTCTTAATATGATTAACAAATCATATTTTGATAGACTTTTCAAGATATTCAGTCATCTAAGACTTTTCCCCTCTTTATTCCTCTTTTTTCTGTCTCTAATGCGTACTCTATTTGATTTTGTTGTTCATCAAATTAGGAATGAGAAACTGCTTAGGAAATAATTGGCAAATGATAAGTTTTCTACAGAACTTAATAATTCCTGCACATGTTTAATAGAGATTATAAAACAGTCTGATTTTCTTTTCAATAAACAATATCCTGCCATTTAGCAATCATAGAGTTTATATGCTCATGTATTATCTGCCATGTTCAAATTCTCTTGGCTACCTCGTACATTGTACTTTAAATGTAATTATCTTATTTTAAGGTAAAATGTTTACTTCAAAATACATTCACCTGTATTTTACGGAAGATCTAATTAAGAATGTTTTTAAAATATATCATTCCTTCATAAATATTATTGTAAACAAATCATATCTGTTAACTTTTTCGATATTTTTTCTTATGTTTTTTCATGGGATAAAAGTTTTCAACTTAAATTTTAATGAGATTTACTTAAGCATATTACAAATAAAATATAATTTTACAGAACCAAATACTGTAGAAATTTTATTTTTTCAAATGTTGCTTCGTAATATTACAATAAACATGTTATAATTCGATAAAACTATCAAAACTTCTTATTTCTTAAAGCATAAATTATTCTGTGCTCATTGAACATTTTGAACCTTGCGATTTTTAATATTTATGATTATTTAATCAAGATAGATTTTATATTTGATTTGTTGACACTTTACTGTCACACTTTGCACAAAAGGGCTATCTGAATAGGCACTTACAAATTAATTGAATGCAAACCACACCCTCATGCAAATATCAAAACAATGAACTGTTAAATTGAAGGCTAGCCGCTTTGACAACAATATTTATATTAAGAATATCTTTAATGAAATGCATTACTTAGTCTACAAATATATTGGAATAATATTATTTGAAATTAAATATAAGCAATCAAGTGAGTAGTATTATGAAAGTCTTATATTACAAATAAGGTCTAACTAAGCTACCTTTTCCTTTAAATTAATTTTTGAAGATTATGCAGATATTTAGTGTTAATAGAAACTCCAATCTGTAAGTGAAAATGATTTTATATTATAATGTAGATATCGTTTGAGTCACAATGATGCGTAATCAGAAATATCATTTAAAATATTATCATTGGAAATAACTTATGAATAGAATGCTGATAGTTATGATAATTCAGCTGATATTCCTTGGATTTTCTATAAATAATGTATTTATTTGGTATTCGACTGACATAGAGCTGAAACAGCTCTAAAAATTATGAATATTGCGTTCCTTCAGAAAGTTGCTATAAATATTTCTCAAAGTATCTGGCAAAATATGAACTTGCAGAGGGGAGAAGAAGATTCGTATCGGCATACCTTCATTGAATCAAAGGAAAAGCTCTACCGAACTTCCGGGAATTCCTCTAAGGCTTTTGTTGAGCTAATAAGTGCGAGGCGGATCGATGAATCAATATTTACATATCGTTATGTGCGTATTTATATTCATTTTTTCCTTCCCCTAAAACTTTCCTGCGTTATTTTACGGAAGTTCTCTATGTGATATTTTTGCGAATAAACTAGTCTCTGAAGCAGATTATGATAAAACTTGGAACCTTAATCAATCAAGTGGAATATAAACTATCCAGCGCCTGAAGCAGATACCGCAAAAATTGTATGAAGCAGAAATGAATGCAGAAATTTCGTGCAGCTTATCATTTATTTATCTAAGCTCGGCATATGACAATGTATATTTAGGTTTTACTAATGAATACCCAGTGGTACAAATTGTTTCATACATAAGTACACATGAAAAGTATTTACATTTGTTGATCTTTAATCAAGCATATTTTTAAAATAATTAACTGAAAGATTATTTTTCATGCTAATCGCATGGTGAGATATTTTGGAAAAATCCTTATAATCGTAAATATTTACGTATTTAAACTACTAAACATATCAATATATAAAATGTAGCAAATGCAAATGAATTTTTCAGTCAGTTTTTATCCGATATTAATGTATTATACAAAAATCTGAATGACACGCAAATAATTTTTATAGAATGAAGATAATGATATAATAATTATGTAATAATGATGTAATAATGATATAATAATTATGTAATGATATAATAATGATAAATGAAGATAATGATAATATAATTCACATAGAATGAAGATAATGCACAAAATTTATTCTTAGAAATTCCATAGAAACTTGTAAAGATTTTCATCGAAATTTTGTACATAGCAGTGTTAAATTTAATGAATTAAGGTACAATATTTTTTAGCTTGATCTATAGAAATTTCAAATGAATCATTAATAGTACAATATTTAAACTTCTTGATAGAACTTGAACTGGACTTCTTTAAGTAAAACTTAGAAATTAAATTAGATTCAAAATGTTGAAGAATAATACAAAACATATTTTAATAACAAAAACTAAGTCTAGTTATTGATTCAGTTAGTATTTCAGAAATTTCTTCGTGTAACATACTTAATATGCCAAAACTTTATGTAATCTGCATACACCTATAATACCATAAAGATTTTATTCTCTCAATTTGATGAAGTATAAAATTATATTTCTTTTGTAATATTTTTAGGAATCATATTTTCTTTAAAAGACAATTTTTGAATATTTTTGAGCAAAATCATGTTACATTTTTAAACGCAGTTTTTACTGTACCTAATTATCATAATTTTACGGGTTGAGGAAAATTCTAAAACCTTGTATTTCGAATACTCGGAATAATCTTAATATTCCCAAAATACTTTTAAAAAAAAACGTGTCCTGAAATGTCTTTATTTTTCAAAATAAATGCTAAAGCTCCTTAAAGTTTTATATTAAACTTTTTAAGAATTTCAATTTGCTTTAATACTAGATAACTAAAATTAATTCAGTGTACCATTTTACCTTCACATTCATCTAAAAAATTATGCATTTGAAATCATTAAATTATTAATAGTTGAATTGCTAAATGACACACAATTATTGATATTTATTAAAATATTAAAGCAGATAAAAAAAGACAAATAGAGAAGTTTGTCATTTTTGCAAACGAAGCAATGAATGATTAGTCATCTAGGGTTAATTCTTGATGTTCGACAGTTAACTTATCTGCCAATTGAATGTTTTCTTTTTCTAATGTTGTTTTTAGTTGCAATGAAAATAGTTTTTTCACAGAGAAAATTTTTTTCACACAGGATACAATGTACATTCTTGCTAGATTAACATTTTTATGATGTCACACACTGGCCATGAACTAATGATGCAATTTAAGTGATTTAATCTTAGCTAAAAACTTATATGGTTTAGGGAACAATATATATTTTTGATTGATTTGTGAAAGAAAAATTTTGTTTTACAAATCATTTTTACAAACATTTTTAATTGATTTTTAAAGTAAAAATGTTTAAAAATAAAACTTATTGAAAATTTACAAATTTTTTTTGATTGATCTGTAAAATAAAAATGTAAAGCAGATTTTCTTTGTTATGAATAAGTCTGAAAATGTAGAATTCTTATCTAGTTCCCAGTTTTTTTTATTTCTTCTGAAGTTTTTCTATACGAAAAGACGAAAGAATTCTATACGAAAGATTTTTTTTTATATACTGTTTAATAAATTTTTAAAAGTTTCATGGTCCATATGTGAAGAAAAAGAGTTTGTTTCTATTTGAAATCCATTATTATAACAGATTCTTAACATTCATATGATTCTTTTTTAATCATTTATTTTTTATATGATTCTGTCTGTGGTGACTGTGTTGGACAATCTGCATAATTTAATTAGTATTTATTAAATAATATTTAAAGAAAAATTGTCTCCTCAAAAATGTGAATGTGAACATGATCAATGGTAACAATCCGAAATGAAATTTAAAATTTCGAAATTCTTTCTTATTGAGAATATTATTTCATAAAAACTTTGATGTATAAGATGAGTTTTATTTTTTTAATTAAATGTTTATAAAAGTTATTATAATTGATCACCGATTGTGTAATATAGGAATTTAATCTAAAGCTAAATTTTGTGTGAAATCAATGAAAAGTGTGTACAGCGATATTTTTCTATTTATTAATCAAAATTATTTCTTCTAATAAAATCATTATATATTTAAAAGAGTTTTTTGTATGTATTTAAAATATTGTATAAAAGCAGACAATTATTAAAAAAATCCATTTCACTAGAGTTATGAATATAATTTCACTAGAGCGATAAATTGATTATCATTTCAGAATCAGTATAAATATTTCAGCTTTGATCAGTTATTAATTGTAAAAATATATAAGTACATACATATTATTTTTCAGTTAGTATAGATAAATTTGCAATTATCCAATTAATCCAAATTTATAAAATGCTTATTGCTTAAAACCAAATAAAAAGGATGTAGTTATGAAATAAAAATTTTTAATGAAAAAGTTGTTCTTTACATTAGTTAAATTAATAACTGATAATTATTTAATTGGTTAAATCTAGGCTAAAACATTATAGATTTTCTATAAGTCTACGCATTTTCTTTTTTTTTTTTTAATTCCTTTAATGATGCTTAAAAGTATGCTTTATGATCTCAAAAAATATAATGCGTTTTTGTTGCAATAACTATTTTTTATTTTATTGCTAAATATATTCTAATTTAGTTGATTTAAAAAAAAATTTCTGCTATTAGAAAATAGCTTAACCATTTGGGTGCACATTTATTTGAATGTTTTTACATTTGGAGGACATTCAATTTTTTGGGGTATAGAGTGATTTGTAAAAACATCATATTTTATACAAGAATTCATTTATTTCATGATATATTAATAAATGTATGATATGTATTAATAACTTTTTGAAAAAACAGATAACTTTTTAAATTTTTAGTATTGCAAAAAAAGAAAAAAAATAGGAAAAAATCGAAGTATCTGATAATAAAAAGGAAATTTTATTAATAATTTCGAAGAGTATGATGAGTACAAATTACTTTGAAATAAACATGCTAAATATTGTCTCATTTTCAATGTCGTATTAGAACATCATGTACGACTTTGTCCAAATTAAGACATGAATTTTGGTACATCGAATACGATCAAGGGTTTAAATTTTTTGTTTTCTACTATTAGAAAATAGCTTAAAATCTTTGTCCTTCTTGCCACTATTTTCTCATATTTTTTTATGTATTAATTTTATTGATTGAAGTGAGAACACGCGTATCATTTTTACTCGATTATTGCAAATGAATTAATATTTGTAATTTACTTTTTCCTTGTTCATGTTTATTTTCCTTTTGTGTATGTTTACAATAATTTCTATCTATTAATAATAAATAATATAATTGCTTATTTCCTAAAGTTAAATTTTTCAATTTTTTTTTTAGATAGCAAAACTGTTGTATATTTTCAGAAATTTAAAAGTCAGTATTTATGCTTCAGAGTCAGATTACTCAGATACTTGTTGATTCAGTTATCTACCTTTACTTATTCAATATTCGTTAAATGATGTCTTTGATGATCACTAAACTACATCATATTAATAAGCAAAGTGCTACACTTTGGTTTGTGACGAAATTGATATTGTACATTTATTTTTAATTTTCAACGTTAGCAATGAATAATTCTCAACTAATTGCTTAGCACTTAAAAATGGAAATGAGTGGTATTGAGTGCTTTACATATGAAGCAAAATTTAGAATATGTTCTATGTAAATAAAACTTTTTATAAAATGAATAACGAATGAATCTTTATACATGTAAGAAGATATGATTTTGCTTAGAATACCATAGGGTAGTTATCAAGATATTGGAAATGCTGGAATGTGGTTTCAGTATTTTCGGCTGTACTAAATACTCAATTTTTTTCCAGAATTCGTTACGTTTTTAAACTGCGATATTTAAATTTGTTTTAATATAAAATATGTTGATTTGGAAATTAATGAAAAGTAATTTTAAATCCATGATAATATTTTGGTTTTATTCTTCGCATATAACCAGCAATAATACATGCATATAATTTTCTTATGTTAGATAAAAATTGATTAAAAATTATTCTAAAACAAATTCAATTCAATTATTTTTTTTTCAAACAAATGTTAGTCTTCAAAATCGAATCTCAAAGAAGAGAATTTATATTATTCCATATACTTAAAGTAGATGTATTTACTACTTAAAAGCGCGTTTTACAGGCATTTTAATCATCATTATTTTTTTATCATATATCACATTCTAATAATAATAACAACAACAACAACAATAATAATAATAATAATAATAAAACTTATTCCAAAATATTTTATTTTACTATTTTCAATCAATTTATCGCAATTTTATCAGCATTAATTTGGTTTCCAGATCATATTATACGACATATAAATATGATAATTCTATCTGGATACTGCTTTTCATTTCTGAATTAATGCCCTTGAAATTTTAACTGTAATTCGAGAGTTGTAGTACAATTTGTTTTCCGTCAAGGATATTTTGATTTGTAGGCAGAACGTTATTAAAATAAAATGGAACATATTGTGCAAAAAACAAAAATTAAGTACACTTTTAAACAAGTTTGCTCAAAATATAGATATTCCTCGTTTTGTATTATTTCAAATTTAAATGAATTATCCACAAAATAAGTTATTTGTGATATGTTATTATATGCAAAATGAATCAATCGTGTAGTAATAAATTAATCTAGTTTTATATGATTAAATTGCAAAATACAACGTAGAATCTGTCTATAATTTGTAACTTTGTGCCACGAAACTGCTATTTCAGATGATTAAAAATATGTAACGATGAGATTACTCCAACAAACACTATCAGCACTAATTTTGTAATGCAAGCCTATCGAACTAATGTGATTATTTCTCCCCCCCCCCCACTGAGATGATTCTTATACTTTAATGTAAAGGGATTCAGGTCTCCACAGTAAACACCATAACACTTCAATCACTTTGGACCTTATCCCGGAGTTCGGTAGTCCGCCTTCTCCAATCCGCCATGTATATTAAAATCAACGAAGTGCGCTTTATTGATCGATATCACTGAATTCAAAGTAAGACACTTTTACTGAATTTTTTTTTTATTTCAAAAGTTTTATCGTATATCAAGAATGGTCTATTTTTGGAGTTTACAAACATTGTTCCTTTGACAATGTTTTGGTCGTTAGGTAAAAACTCTTTTTCTATCAGGTTCTATTGTCCTAAAATCAGTTCATTACTTGCAATTTCAACAACTGTCACATCATAAAGTAATTTTGGGGATTTAAGATTAAGTTAATGTGGTAATGTATCGAGGCATGTTTCTCTTAATTCATAAAATTTTATTAAAATTATTTTTTTTCTTTGAACAGAAACTAAAAATTGAATGTACGCCCTGAAATAATGGAGAAATCAGGTTTGTAATATCCTGAGTTTTGACTTAAAATAAATTTTTGGATTTTGACGCTGTTAACTAAAATTCTACTACAGTTTAAATCATGATTAAATATATGTAATTTTGGTTAAACTATTCTCCTTTTCTTTAGTTTAATATACATACAATTGTGCTGATAATATAAAAAAAAATAATGAGGAATTTTAGGTATATTTTTTTAAAAATAAATAAGCATATTTAACTACGAAACTTTCTTGAAATTTTTCTTGAAATATTTCTATGTAATTTGTTTATTATCATTTGTACTTTTATTACGAAGAATTAAAAAAAATCATAAAATGTATTATATTTTGCTATATTCTTTAATGTTTATAAATTTTTTAGTAATTTATAATGAATTTTTATTGATATTGCATATATACAAAGCTGTTAACTAATTTCAATAATTATTTAATGGGTTTGAGGGTGGACAAATGTTTTCTAGAAAATGCTGAGAAATATATATTTACTGCCGTTCTTAAATGTATCGCAATTCGATATAAAAATCTGCTTATTTAAATTACAATAGATTGTTGGTGTATCGAATAAGGAACAGGGAGTAAGAAAATGCATCATAAGTAAAGTTGCATTATCAGTGGAATGCATTCTTTTGTCACAACACACGTCATCTACTTTATAGGTTGTCACCAGCGACATCACCCGGCACATTCGAGCATCTAAAACCATATTTTGCCATCAATATTTTTCATGGTAGATGCGTGTTCCAACGAAGGAATAGGATATTTCTAAGCCCTTGTGTAAATATATATATAAGTTTTTTTTTTCCTTCGCCCAAACCTTTGCATGGAAAAGGAAGATTTTGTTTTTATTTTCCTTCTCTTAACGCATAAGGTTGGCGAAAAATCAAAGTTATGGGTTTTGCAAACAGTGGAAAAGCTTTGTATTGATTGGGCGAAGGGTTATCTTCCAAGTTTCAGACTTTTGAAAGAAAAGAACTAAAATAAGTTCCTTTTGAAAACCGTAGAAGAGATAAAACAGGGATTTGTGTTAAATCCTAGAAAATGAACCAGTTTGATAATGAGTTAATAAAAATGCATTTGTTGTTGTTTCATCATTTCAGCTTTAGAAGTGTTCTAAATTATACTAGCTCGGAAGAAAAATAGGAGAAATTCTAAAGTCTCTTAATGCACGTGATATGCATTTCAAATTTTACAGAAATGAATAGAAGGGGAAATTAATTTTTCAAAAATGAACAAATTCAATATCGAACATATGAGTGTCATTGTGAATATTCTTTAGAGAAACTATTGGTCAAGATAATGATTTCATAGTTTCTCAGTTGCTAAATTTTGATTTTCTAATCCTGTTGTACATCTGTGGTGATGTAAAAGATTATATGTATTCAAAAATATGTAATAACAGATCCGAATATTGGGTTTAAAAAATGTAAGATATATTCTAATTAATCAAATGTATTTTGCAGCAAAATCCTATTAAAACCTTTGTACAATGATTTTTATGGGACTTCAATTTCTTGTTCATACTATATTTCAATAAACAACACTGTTATTAATGACATCAATACATTTCCTGACTATTTCGTAATTTATTCTCCGACCACATATGGAGTTTAAAGATTGGTACAATTCAAGCTAAGTAGAAGATAATTAATTCAATTAGAACAAAGGTAAAAAATCTGATCTGTTGAAAACACTTCTTAACCCGTTGGAGGTTGCGAGGGGCACGGAATCATCTTCGAAAAACAACAAGTGTGAGAAAACTATTTACCAAAAATCAATCAGCCTCTCGGTATCTGACACTCCTCTCAGAGTGAGCAAATGATTGAGAGCATTTCTTGAAATTCATAGTGATGATCTGTACCCCATGCGACCAGTTTCGCTTTAAAATTGCATTTGTTTGCCGCTTTATTTCTAATGAATAGTGTATGGAAATGAAATGGGGGAATTAGATTATATGAAATTGAATATTCTGCCAAAGATATTGATTAACTCATTGAAAATGAACCTGCTGAAAAAATGTACAGTTCTCATGATAGAAATAGAAAATTTGAGAAGAATGAAGAAAATGATAAATCTGATTTAGGACATAACATATTTCTAAAGCAAAAATCAAACAGTTTAATGAAAAACAAAATTAAAATTTAAAAGTAAAACATTTCAAACTTTGGTCATTCATAAAATTGATAAGAACGTTAGAGATCGGTTTAATAATTCAATACTAAAGAAATAAATGATTAAGTTCAATATGTTATGTGTTTAAAATCCAAGGATAATGAAATTACAATAATTTACAAAAATTGCAATAATTTCATCTGCAAACATCATTTTTCTTATACTAGGAAAAAGTGCCAGTCGATTCAAAATCTTTGAAGCACGCACTTAGTTCTGCTTTCATAATTTATGTTCTTTAACATTAAAAACGGTTTCTTAAGAATAGAGTGATATTTACACAATTTAATCACAATTACTGATTATGATGAAATGATTTTTAAAGCTGGTTTTTTAATAAAATTGATTGCGGTGAGCCAGTTAACCAATGTGACTTCGAACATCACAGATATATATAT
>JAPDSC010070663.1:113714-124129 GCA_026290005.1 Latrodectus geometricus
ATATATATATATATATATATATATATATATATATATATATATATATACAGAGAGAGAGAGAGAGAGAGAGAGAGAGAAATAAAACGTCACTGTTGACGTGAGCCTACTCAAATCACGTGTGGTCAATGTATTTGGCTCAAGAAATTATTTAAAAAGATACCCTGGATGAAAGAGTGATTGGAAATCTGGAGAAGATGAACAGTGTACTTGAAGAATTAGGAATAAAAAAAATACTTTCATGATTTGGAAAGAATTATGAACTACAGAAGATAAAAATATTTGTTGAGACATCCCAGGTAGCAACTGCAATGCGATGATCAATATACCTTCCAAATTTGAAGAGATCCTGTCAGTAAGTACCATAGCTCAACGATTATGTATGGCAAGAAGAAGATTTACTGTTTCTAGTCTTCCCAAAGGGGCTTTATTTACTCACCGTCCTGAACGCTGCATTCCCTTGAAATTTGAATTTAAAATTGTTAATGATATTTTTTAAAGTAAGGTATATATTGAATTATTTTCAGAAAGGAAATGCATGAGTATGAACAGAGAAAAATGATTTCATGTATCGGACAATTCAAAACTTAAATAACTTTTGCATCCATTTTCCATATACATACTTTATTTCTTTGCTAAAACAGTTTTAACACAGTATTTATAAAAAATATTTTGTGGTATTTTGCAACATTTGCATTTCATTGCAAGAAATAACGACTTGACTTAGAAATTATATTTTGAATTTTATTTATTTTCACTAAATTTATCATGGAAAACGACACATATTAATTTATTAACTAAATATAAGTGATTAGATATGTTAAAGTGAAATACAATAGCTAAAAATATTATATTAAATATTTATGTCGAGTCTTAAGTTAAGGAATCTGGCGCTGAAAGGTTTCTTTTTAAAAATTCCCGTAAGCAATCCAGATTGAAATATTCACTTATCAATTTGTTATGTATTTGACATTTTGAGTCCATCTGTATTTAATCTATTGAATTTGTCTGAGAGCAAAATTTTTGTAGACCAGATGAAAATCTCGAAGAATATGTTTCTAAGTATAAAAATATACTCTCTTAAATGAATTTCTTTTATACAGAAATGTAGTTTTTGCTCTAATCATTCATTTGCGTTTATCATCATATGATTTAAACTGGTGGAAAAAGAACGTCGCTGTATTTCGTTGATTTCCTTCCAGATTGTCTAGACAAAGATTGATGCAGTTACAGGAAAATGCATTCATTTAATTCTTTCCGATTTAGAAATAGAGTATAAAATAAGCATTCATTTCTCTGTATCTTTGTATTGTTTGCTTAGAGAAAGACGTACAATTCTTTCAGTTTTATTTTTAAAAAACTTAATATACTTCATTTCATCGTGAAATATTCTGCTGCAACAAAATATGATAATTTAGCATGCTTGTTGTTTTAAAAACAATTTTTTTAATTGATAAATTTTAGAGCAATATATTATTATTATATCCGAAATAAGTTTCTGTGTGAGCCGTATGACAAGCTGTTTTAAACAGATTGCAGACTCATTAAATTATACTCTATTTTAAAACTTATTATTATACTTAGGAGTTGTATTTTAAAATGTATTATTAACGTATTATTTATCCAGATTAAGAATACATGCCAGACAAAAATACATGAAATATGAAATTAAGTAAAACTTATGAATAGGCAAATTATTTGTAGTGATTTTAAAATTACCTAAAGTAAGTTTTTGTTAGATCTTATAATACCGATATTACATTAGAAAATGAATTTTATGCATTGCATTTTGATGACCACAAAAATGGACACAAATATCTAAATCAAGAGTTAGAGTACAAAAATATGTCATATTTTACCAAACATTGAATGGAAATCGAAATATGTTATATCCAAATACAATAAAATTTTGCTTAATTTATAAAAATTACTTAATCAATTATGTTAAATCTAACTGTAGAAAATATTGACATAATAAATTATTTTTCCATATATTAATTTTGTATAAATATGAACATGCAGTTTTAAAAAAAATGATGAAATTTTCTAACTGCAGTTTTCCATTATGTGATTTATATGATATACAAAGAACGTCAATGCTCAAAAAAGGTCATTTAAGCCAAAAGCATTTCTGTGTATCCTTTATGATTTGAGTGCCTCTAATAATCAGCTCAGGCGCTTTGGTTGAAACTAATGCTTGGAAATCGAAATATTCTCTCTTTCAGACCGTTGACTTTGTACTGCTTTTAATGCTGGAAATGAATCTGACATTTAATAGCAAGTAGGCGACTAATAAAATGTTTCAAATTATAGAAGATATATTTAGTTTAATTGTAGCTCATTTTTAGCAATTTTATCGATGGTTAATATTTTTGTAAGTTTAAATTTTTTTTCTCTGTTATTTATAATAAGCTAGATACATTTTTAAAATCTGTTCCGCAAGAGTTGTCAGTTTGCTTTATTTTAATGCAATTAAATTCTCTTTATGAGTTAATAGAACTTTGAGTCTAGAAGATTCTGAATTTGAGTTTTAGAAGATTCTGGGCAGAAATTAGGACAAGTTTTTAAAATATAATTGTAGGCATTCATTTTCACATTATATATTTCATTTTTTGAAGAGCCTGAAAAAAAAATAAAATGACATTTATTTGCCCTTTTTTCTTCTGTAAATAACTGTTCAGGTATTAGATACTCATTAAACAACGTTAGTTAAATATTCTGATGCAAATATAAAATTTACTTAAAAAAGATGATGTTAATAGCTCAACGAGATTTATTTTTACCATTGAAAGATACGTAAGAACAGGAATTTGATGAAAACTTATGAAAATAAAAAATTCAGTTTGAATTACGATATATTTAAAATATTTATTTATTATTTAGTTTTTAAAACTAATACTGTTGAAATGAAAGGAGAGTTTAATTCATTTTTCAATAGATTTAAAGTAATGTCATTTTTATATCACTATTTACAAGTTTTTAGTTAAATAATTTCTTTACTTAAAAAGTTTGATGTGAAATTAAAAACTTTCATTATGAAAGTTTCACCAATTTCGTACATGAATTGAATACATATTTACTAAATTGATACTTTTTATTGCTTTGGAATACTTTTGTGCTCAGATTTCTTGAAGAAAATATAATTTTAAATGATTTATAACAAAACTCCACAGTAAATGTATAATATCCACATGAGACTAGAATTCAAGATATGCTAACTGGTAGACCCCAACTAAGGGCTATCTATATATCGGGCAGTATGCTATTGCAATAACTTCAAGATATGCTGATTGCCATGTATCAAAAATGCATAATACCAAACCCCACGCATTGTTAATCATTATTATTTGCGCAAGTGATCTACATGTTTAACAGATGTATTAGACAACGTGATTCATCCAATTTGTTACTAGAAAATGGACTACTATCTCCAGGAGATAAGATCAACAAATCTGTTCTGTAAAGACAGTGAAGTTATATCCTAATTTATTTTTTACTATTAATTCCTTCTTATTATTGATATCTATCATGTTTGATACATACATAAGTTCTATCTTTCATTTTCTTTATTATGTAGTACATACATAAAACATGTAGAAATTCGAATGCATCCCAATTCATTAATTTGAAAGTGTTAATCAATACGATTAAATTAAATGTATTTATAATTAAATTATTCATTAAAAAGTCACCTGTCAATGTAAAGTGCTTATTTATTTCAAGAGTCAGATACAACTTATAGCCGGTTTCTTTGTAGATAAAAAATAATGTATTGATGTTTGCAGAGAAAAACATCACAAAGAAGGCTCATGCTTACGATGTGCTAACTTGTTGCCAGATTGTCAGTAAAAAGATTAATGGATATTTTTCAATGATAGTAACCTAGGATTTCGCCTTTTTAAGGACAGAATTCCAAGCTAAGGAATTTGATACCTTACTGTGCAAGAATACCATGTATAAAACTAATATATTAAGTTCTCCAACAGCAAAATTTCTTCCCCTTTTTATTTTTCTTTATTCTTTTTATGTGAAAAGACATTTTTTCCTTACTGACTGCGCATATTTTTATAGACATTCTGTAAGTGGGCTGAATTTATTCGATGCTTTGAAGGTTATGTGTAAGACTATTTGTGAACTAGAATATTTTTGTGCCTGTGTAAACTATGGCGTTGAATTTAATTCATCTTATTACGTTAAATGTCGAATAACTATTTCGTGATGAGTACAAAAATTGGACAATAGAAAATAATATTTTATTAAACTAATGAAAATCTTAATGATTCTCTTATCATTATACTTTTATTTTGTAATTCAGATGAAGATATGATGTTTCTGTATATTCATTTTTGCTTATAAATATTAAACCTATGCCTTATATTTTTTTATAATTTATTTCTATGAAGAATATATATAAAATAATCACAGATAATTTTGTATTGATTCTTGCTTAACCTTATTTATCTTAAACAAATGATACTAAACTTTTTAATTTATATTTTCATGACGTGTTTTGTAATAATAGATACTCTTAGATTTTAAAATAAGTATTTCAATATTTCATAATAATCCATTTTATTATTCTGTTGTTAAAAACGATGTATTATTCATGTTACTGTAAATTTTTTGATGTTTGATAATTGATTAAAATGTAAATCAAGTTAAATTAAAACATAAAGCAAATTTCGTGTTAAACAAAATTTTGCCGAAATCAAAATTTCTCAATTTTTAATAAAATATAATGAAATGTTTCCAGATAAATCACTTATGCATTAAATCTATTATATTTTACAATTATATTTTGAGAAGATTTACTATATATATTAAATTTCATTCATAAAATCTATAAAACATGATAGTTTGACATAATTATTAAATCTTCAGATTTTCTTGATGAATATAAATATGCAATACTAACATTAAAATATTTATTACATTTAATCAGTACTTTTTTTCTTATATTTCATATTTCAGTAAAATTTAAAGTTTATATATATATATATATATATATATATATATATATATATATATATATATATATATATATATATATATATATAAATTAATCATGTTAGTACGTAAATATAAATCCCAGTTTCGAAATACATTATGGAATAATACAAAACCATTTCCAATAAAAATAAAAAGAATAAATTAAATTTTATTCAGTAAGATAACAGAATCAAATGTTAAAAATAAAAAAATGTTTTCATTCAATGAGTTAATTTTATTAAAAAGGAAAAACAAATTTAGTTAGAGTGAGGGAAGTATTTTTTTTTTAATTTTCATTTTCTAATATTAATAAGACAATTACGTTATGGATTAGAAAATTATTAAGATAAATATAACTAATTACATATCGATATATCTTTCTCTCTCTTTATATATATATATATATATATATATATATATATATATATTGCGAATATAATGATTATAATTATAATGCTACAAAAAATATAAACGAGTATTAATATTTTTTTCTACATAAAATGTATTCCACTTTAAGCTCTAATCCATGTAACATTTACATACATAAATAGTTACAAAATAAATTAATTCATTAGGCATGAAAATGCTTTGATAAATAAGGTTAAGCATAAGTACTAATTTTAGCATAAAAAAATCACTTTGTCTTTCAAATTTCGTAAATATAAATATTAAATTTCCAACTTATTACCATAGAATACTGAAAATTATCATTTCTTATATAATTTATGGCTGAAAATAAAATTCTTATAATTCCAACAAACTACTTATTTCTTTATAGTGTACAAACTGTAAAAATTATGTTTTCTTTGACACATTATAAATTTTTACTTATCGTTAGAATATAAAAGTGTATTTCAAAATTTTAAACAAATGTAAATATATATTTCATTATGATTGAATTATTGAAATGTAAATCTCTCGATTAAGGTAGAGATAGCATCCATTGCTAGGTATTATTTGTTATAAGTGTGATGTGATTTGATCTCAGCAATTATTGATATCTAGATGATACCAGAGGGTTCACTGGAGCAATTGAATTGTCCCTTTATTATGAAGTGTTTCATTAGTTAGTTAACACAAATGACGTCCTCTAAGGGACCCATTGAAGTATAGTTGAGGTGCCAATCAATCTATATACCTTGAACCTATTATAGCTGATTTTAGTAATATCAGTCCCTTTTGAACCACTTCAATTGTTTAAGATTTCCCATACTGGTAATTATTACAGTAAAACATAAAATATATTTTAAATCATGCTGTATTCGGTTTATTTTTCAATTGCAAAAGAGTATCCTTTGATAGGAAATATTATGTAAACTATTTAATATTTCTTTACGTAATGCATTTGCTTTCCTAACATTGCTCTTGTAATAATATTATATTTAATAGACTTGATACTTCAAATTTTTTAAAGAAATTTTCAATTAAAAATAAAGAAGTAGATAACTTAATAGTATATGTGTGTGCAACGATCACTCAAATGTTTGGAGATGAGAAATAATATAAGTACGCGAATGTCAGAATCTAAAGTGTGAACGATTTCACACTAGAAAGCAGATGCTTTTGCTAATTATTATAATTTAATATAGAGTTGACATCATAAAAAAATATTATAATTAACACGTGAACATTGATGCCATAAAATTTCAAAATGAGATTTATCCAAAAAGAATGCGATTAACATTTACCATTTGCATTTAGAAATTAAAATCCATTTCGTACCATTCTATTCAATCACATGTTCTGTAAAAATTTCAACAGAAAATTCTCTTTACGAAAAAATATAGAGGGAGGTGGTTATAAGCTGTAATCTTGGATAAGGCAACTTACATAAGAAAACTGTTAAACAATGATAAATACTTATGACCATTTGTAGCTGAAGAAACTTAACATTCATTCATCTACAATAGTTAAATTTATAAAGTAGAATTGCATGTAAAAGAAAATTGTTATTTCACTTACCAGATATTAACAGAGCATCGAAAAGAAGAGCAAACAAAATCAAAAAATAAATCTTTACATTACCCAAATATTCATAAAGAAACATTTAGAAACATTAATAATTAAATTAAACAGTTAAAGTTAGTTAATTAAAATTAATAAAGAAACATTTAGACAGAAAGTGCATGCCTTTTTTGGAGTTCCAAAAGGCCAAAATAGTATTGTATAAATCATTGTAATAAACTCCCTGTTACTACAATGAGAAAAATACAATGTGCTCTGAAGCACGTAATGCATGCAATTTTTAATAAATACAGCGATGGTAAATTAATCATTTGAAAGGCGAAACAAAAACAGCACAGTTACAGGTAACAAATATACACTCCTAAATATCCTCAAGAAAAAGTAAATAAGTCACATGGTATCCACAAAAACATTAAATTATTTTTTTTTATCAAAATTAAATTTTTTCTCGCTGCAATTCCTAATCTTAAAAACTATTAAAATTCGTAAAAATTTAGAGGTATCTTAGTTATTTCATTGTTTGTCTAATAATTGCTTTCAGCAAAAAGCAATGTAAGTTTAATATTAATTGTATATCTTAAAATAAATTTAAACATATTTATTATTTTCTACATAAAAAGATCTTAATATTTAAAAAAGACTTGAAGGGAATTCACTACATTATTTAAAAAAAAAAGAAAAAAAATTATAAATGTTATTGAAGTAAATGAATAACATAAACACCTTAACTGATAAATCCTTATATTTCGAAATACACCGTAAATATCTAAATACATACGATTTTTTTTCTGCAACACAAAAGACTTTCTTCAAAATGAATAATACAACTGTCATTGTATTTTGACAAGTTTGCCGCTTACAGAACTAGTTCTTCTTTGTTGAAAGAAACATAACAAATGATTTTCCCATTTTTATATGTAAATTTTTCTATGAATGCATAACTTCAATGAAAGTGTAATTATTTGTTGCTGCATAAATCTTTTTCTAGAAAAATAGGAATTAAAACAAAGTATCTTATTATATTTTGTCATGCCACTAACATCTTCTTTTCACGATGAAAACTTTTTCTCAGTATTCTTCCCCGATAAATATAATTTTATTATTGAACAACATATATTTTTTCTGATTTTATTAATTACTGCACAATTTTAAATTATTTAAAAAGCAAGAGGTATTTTATTTTCAGACATACTAATATATACATTATTTGTTTCTTTACTGTTTAAAGGAATTTTAAATTTCTATATATTTGTCTATTTTATGTACCTAAGGAAATCAGACAACATTTAAATACAAAATTATTTCAAATAAAAAGTATAGAAATTATTTTAAAGAGAACATAAGTAATTGGGATTATTTTATTATTCATGAAGTCTTCATCGCATATAATCTTATTAACTTTTATTTTTACATCGAAAGATCAGCAATGTAAAAAAATCACATTATCCCAGAATTATTTACATGCAGAATATAACATTCATTTAATTATTTTGAATTTTTATGTGAGCTGCAATCTATGTTTTATATATATATGCATGCATATTTGCATTGTCTAGTTTTTAATTAATTTTTGTGAAATATTCGAGAGGAACGAAATTTACGTTTATGAAGGAAATGATTTTCTGGTGATAAAAGTTCATAATAATCCCTGACATCGTATCTATTATTATGGAATCTTAAGCACATTTTATATTTTCATAATAATATTTTGTTATCAAAAATGCAGTTTTAGCTAAATATTCCGAAACAGTTTGATAAAATTAAAGTTACTATGTATAACATATATATTTTCTTACGAAATAAATAATATGATTTCTATCAAGTTTTTTTTTCCTGTCAGATATTATTCTAACTATTCTTTTGTTTAAATTATAAATCAAACCTATTAGAATAACCAATTAAATGTCTTAAATCTTTCCTCTCTCTAATACTTTCGAAATTTTTAGAATAGTATTTATTTCCTATCAATTATAGAATTTAAGATTTTCTGATTCACATACACTTGATTCATTGTTTTTATAAATATAAACTTAATTAGTTCGAGCTTTTAGAGTCATAAAAACGTATTTTCTCTGATGATTCCGATGCAGAATTACATTTTTCTGATGAATCTGCTAAGCCATGCTAATGTAACAAAAATGATGTGAAAAATCGATTAAGGAATAACATATAATCCCATAAAACTCAGGCATTTTTTTAAAAATACATGTTTCATTTGCTAATAATACTAAAAAATTATCTATTTTCATTCTATATAATTTCTTAAGATGTATTAGGTTTATGAATATTAATATTAAACAACGATACAAAGTTTACTCTAATGAGTTCTATTGAAATTCTCTGTGGAAAGTTATTCTTTAATGAAATATATTTGTGGTGTTGGCAACAACAGGAATGTAAATTATGCAGTGACGTTATGAATAGGTTTTAGCACCAGGAATAATATATTAAGAGCTACCTCACTGAACCTACTAGTCAACCTGGGAAGCACTTCAATGCTTATAGAAAGTATGTTGCTGTGCTGTGGTATGTTGTACTAATAATGTTTACTTATTGTTTCAATAAATTTTATACTTTAAATATTCAGGAAATGTGTTTGATTTTTATTCTTCCGAGTTTTTACTTATTATGCTATATAATTTTGCTTATTTTGCTACGGGGTATATAAATAGATGTAATGCATTCTGCTTCCATTTTCATAGTATTCAGATATTTCTCTTCACTTCATAATCAAGAATGATGTCTGAAATCTAAGTAGTCTTCTCCATGATAAAATTTTAATTTCGTGAGCCTGCAATAAGACAGAACTAAATATAAGTCCGTTAAAGGACATGTAAAATGGTTCAAAAGGAACGCAATTAAAGGGGTATATGCGTACATAAAATGTGTAAATATATATATATATATATACATACATATTAACGCAACCAGGCCAAAATTCGCATAAATCGCCAAACTTGGTGACCCTACTTACGGCAGTGTTTTTCGTAAAGAAATTATTTTGCTTACTGGTTAGATTGAATGCTGTGAAATACTTTAACTATGGGTATTTGGGATCTGCTTGCGAGTGAAAAAGATGCTGTTGAAGTGTTACAGGGATATGGAATTATACCGAACGAACGTACTTGTGAAAATTCTCATAAAATGAAACTGTATTTTGGCAAGCAAATCTTCTGTAAATGTAACGTCGAAGAGTGCAATCAACACTTGGGTGTGATAACTGGAAACTGGTTTGAAGGTAGCCGAATTTCATTTGTGACAGCGGTGCGCTTCATTTATTGTTGGCGTAAAGAGTTAACCTCAATTAAATTTTGTGCAGAAGAGTTGGGAATTGCCGACAAAACTGTTATAGAATTAAACAATTACATGCGGGAGATATGTTCCCTTGAAATGGATGAAAAAGAAAATTAGCGACGAAGGACTTATTGTGGAAATAGATGAAAGTTTATTTGTAAAAAGAAAAA
>JAPDSC010070677.1:0-16099 GCA_026290005.1 Latrodectus geometricus
TTCTACATCCAATATCCTTAAACCAAGATTAGATGGTTTAAATTTTCATTTGAGAAATATTTATTCACAAATATGTAGTATTTTAAATTTTATTTTGTAAATATTTTAAATTAATTATCTCTTCTTTATTATATTATAATGCTTTCCAAGTTAAATCTGCAGAATAAAAAATCTCATTGGTCACCACAGAAAAATTATTTAAAAAACTTTTCTGTAGTGGAATTGTACTATAAAATACAAAACCATGTTGTAAGAGTACAGACATTTAATATTGTGAGAGATTATAATATTTAAACTGCTTGAATATAGCAATGGAAAAGTACATAAAACTATATTTATATTCACTGATTTGAAAATCCTTTGCCTATTGCCTACTACGGAGTTAGGAGAGAGAGAGAGAGAATTGTAATTCTCTCTTTCTCTCTCTGTGTGTTTTATTTTCCACACTATTCTTCAATACACAAGAAATCATACAAAAGTGAAGCTTTTTTTTTTACGTATGGAATACTTTATCGAAAACATATATACATTTGTTTATATATTCAAAGAAACGAAATATTGTTTTATTTCGTTACCCAAAAATTGTTATATAATAAGGAAAAAATTCCGAAATTCCTCTAAATACTCATGATAAATTGTAAGTCAACTGAAAAATGTGTTTCATATTAGTCTTTCACAGTTAAATAGTGATGAAGATCTAAATTTCGCTTCAATAAATCCCGTTTTTATATTTTTGCCATGAACAATCAACAAAGTAATAAAATCCTAAGCCATTTTCCTGTAAAATTTGTTATATATTTATTGTTTACTTTATATTTTTTTATATTCATATAATCCTTTCCTGCTAGTGTGGTTTGTTCAAAAAATGTAGGAACCTTATAGATGTCAAAAAATGAAGAATTGGTTCGATATTTTACTGATGACACCTTCACCCGCAAGTTTCTTAATTTTTCACCTATCATTCTCATTTTTTAATGTGTTTACTTAAATGAACATTTTTAATATGTTCTAAATTCTGCTTAAATATTAATGAATTTTTTGATATTTTGATAAAAACCTATGCTCAACCTGAATTTTATGATGCGATTATTTATTGATTTTCTATACAATAAAATACTTCATTCTAAGCAATTTTCACGGTAATTAAATAATGAAGTTTGACAAATTAGCAAAAAAACTAGCAAATCCTCATTGCTTTAGTTGTTTTCTCATAAATAATAAATAGATGCTTAAAAATACACATAAATGATTTTTCAAATTAAATGTAATTACGGAACATTCTTCCTATAATCATATTAGAATGTTGAATGAAAAATCAGCACAGAATTTCTGTGACAGGAACGATACTTCATCTAAGAAAAAAAGGCATTAAATCTGAAAGAAAGTAAGGGATTAACACCGAATATACACTGTTTATCATAAATTAAAGAAAAATCACAAAAATGACGATAATGCAAAAAGTTATGCTTGGAATTAAATGAAACATCAATGGAGATGCCAACACAGACCATCACATCCCCACTGCCAAATCTCACACTTTCGTGCACGAACGCAAGAATTTTTCTAGTGCCACGTTTTCTCCTGATAAAAAGTTGCCAATTATCAGGATCAAGAGGAAAATAGGACTCCTCAAAGAAAAGAATATTGCTCCATTCATTTCTCCACCAGTTCACGTGCTCTCTTGCCCACTCCCTGGGGGTGCATAGGTGTCTTGCTTTTAACATGACATGTATCATTGATCGGTACACATACAGTGTTAAGATGATTTCGAACAGTTCGTGTCGTAACTGTGATACTAGTAACTGAGCGAAGGTATTGGAAAGTGGCATTCATATTTCAGTATCTCCGAGCAATTAACGTAAGAAAATCGTCTTTATTGAGTCTTGTTGCACATCTACAACCTTGGCTTGATCTTCGTCCTGATTTCCAGTCTCCAAAAAATTGTTTTAGACCCTGGAAATCACACTTCGGAAAACTCCAATGGCTTCTGCTGTTTTGAAATGTGTTGGTCCCCCTCTAACCGGCCAACAACTCTCCAAGCTTCTGATTCGATTAAATGACTTTATTGAGCCATTTCGCTCATCGAAACAAAGTGCTTACTGAATGTGTTGATTTTCTTTTCCGCTTTGTTTTACATAAAGTTGAAATCCGAATTTCATGCGCTTCAGCTAAAACATAGTCTTCCAAGTCAAACTTAAAATTTCCATACTGCAAAGTTTGAAAATGAGAAAACATTGCATTTGTCACTCCTTCTTCCATTTTAGATAAAAAAAAATTACTTATACCGTTATTTTATAAAAGACATAAAAAATCCTATAATTGTTTTGAGTAGTATACTTAATAGAATTGTCTAAATTCTTCACAAATTTTAATGTACTGAATTTTAATTGAATCCATTATAGAAAATTATTGTGGGAATAAACTTCTAATATTAAGTCTTAGAAGGAACAACAATTATATTTCCAATAATTTACTTTATAGCAATAATGGACCCATTGTTTCTACAAAATTTAACCCAACATTACAGTTATTACAAAGCATTTACCTTATAACAGACATTTATCAATAGAATTATACCTTAAATTTATAAAGGTAACTTGAATACATGATTATAAAAATATTTCTAGAGAAAAAGAAAAGAATAACTCTAGGAAAATTAAAATCTGTGTGTGATATTTCTTTTTACAAAATTCAACCAACTATCCAACGTTTTTATTCTAAAAATAAAAGCAGTGAATAATCAAAGAAATTTCAGCTTAGCAAAACCATTTCTGCTTTCAAAGAAATGTCATTGAAAGAAAAATTAATTTTGAGAATTTCCCATTATGAATTCAACTTTAAATACTGTCAACGAGACTTTTTTTACTTTATATCATTTCTTTTAATTTTAACAGTTGCAACACTGAATTAAATTTTAACATTCGAAATATTTTTTTATTGACAAGTGAAATGTGTATGTTTAATTTGAATATCATTTTTATAAATTTTTACTGGTAAATCTTCTGCGAAGTTTAAAATATATTAAAATGTATGTCAAAGTAGACTTGTAATGATTTACAGTTAATTGTTGATCTACTCTTTTCAATTCCTTAATATTTTTCAACAAATATTTTCTTAAATTTAAAATCTCCCATTTTAAAAGAAAATGAAACTTTCTTCTAGAAATCAAAATAATTACAAAATAAAAGTTCAAATTCTTCTTTCTATTAAATAAGATTTTCTATGAACTTTTAATATTTTAATCCAAAATTTTTAATTTAAAATTATTTTCCGTTACAAAATTCTATAAGGAAACATTTCCATTATATCTAATTTATTATTAAACAATAATAGGAAAATAGAATTGTTCGTTTTAACTAAACGCCTCAAGCAAATAAGAGGAGTTTTATTACTAGACATAACAACATTAATATTTTCATGATAAAACATTTTTCACATAATGTTGTAATATGATCAAAAGCTTCATTTGTTTATAAGCCTACACAAGGATTAAAGGGAAGGCACATTAGTGTTGGCTTTCAATTTAACCTGAGAATCACGTTGACTAATCCACCTAATCTCTCCCATAAAAGTGGCTTTAGGCAATATTGTCATTGGAGAAATTGGCTATAAGCTTTGATGTCATCTGTGTTCCGGGAACTTGACCATGATTTAATATTGCGTGTGTTTGGATGTTTTGGTAGATTTTCTTAAAGCAAATACGATGTTTCATTGTAATAACTTAAATTGAGTCCCTCTAATTTGGTATATTATAAACACACAAATACGTTACTATAATTAATTCCTTTGTGATTTGTTGCTAATTAAGCTTTCTATTGGTATTCTCTTCAGGTTTATAAGTAAAATGATTAAACAACATTTTAATGAATAAGATAAAAAATGTACATAAAGTTATTGATATTTCGACTAATATTGAATTAGCAAATAATATAGGAGTGATAAGGAATTAAAGCACGAAATGCTTCTTAATATAAAATCAAAATGTCTTAATAATTTCATAGTTTAGATGAATAAATGAACTGGGTAAATTATTTTACGTTTAACTTAAAAATGCATTCGTCATATTATACTTAGAACTTATATTAAATATAAGGTGAACTAGCCGGAGCCTGAAAGGCATATTTCTGTTTTGGAAATGAAATGGGCTTTATTATCCAATTTAACAAATATGTCTGAGTGAGATGGCCTATAGGCACTAAATATTTCGTAGATTTTATATCCTGCACTTGTGTGTTACGATGTAAAACATTGCTGCATTTAATCATTGTCTGATTATTCGATAGTTGACGTGTCACTTGATCATTATTCTCATAACAAAACTGTGGTTTATGTTTAACAGCTTCGGCCGATAGAAACATTCGACGGAACGCATCGCAATAATCTATCATTTATGTTAGAAGAATAAAATGTGTAAAAATTAGATATTTATATTTGTTAAAAGAAAAGCTGTTTCAATTTAGATGTTGGTCCGGATAAAGATATCCCACTGAATTCATTCATTTTATAGTGAATCAAAATTTTGACTGAAATTAATAAATAGGTGATATTAAGTACATCTTAATTTATTATACAACAAATTTCTTTTCATCAACTATAAATTAGTTTTTGAATAAAAAATTATCCTATTTAACATAATTTCTTCAAACAATTCTCATAACTTGGTTTGATCTTTGTATAGGAATGCAATTTGTCCTAACGTGTGTACGAAATAAAAAGGAAATATATACTTATTTTAATGGTCTCTTCTTTTGAAATAAATCAACAGACTATTATAATTTTCGTTTTACAAAAGTGATTTTTTTCACTTTTGAATGCAGATAGGTGCTACTTATGACATATTTAGAAATAATTTTCTTTGCTAAATGCTTAGAATAAATTAATTATTTTAAACAACCCAACAGAGCATTTTGTTGATTATAACTAAATGAATACCATTTCGATTGAAAATCCATTTTTGAATAAAAAGACTATTTAGTTTATATTTGACACTCACTCAATCAATTTTGATTGAGATATGGTGGTTGAAAATGGATTTTGTATCACAACAAAAATTCATTTTCGAGATAGGAATCGAACAAACGAACTGCTGAAATGAAGGACTGAACACTAAACATTCAGCTACTAACAAGTTCTATTGGTAAATTATTTACAAAGGAAACTTTTTTTCATTCTCAATTTTGAAATATAATCTATTAAACTATTAGGTTGTTCGGAAAGTCATTTTGTTTTTCCCGCCTGATTAAGTTTTTTGCTAGTGAAAACCAACTATTTTGTGAGTATGAAATCATGTTATAACCAGAAAGTTGGTAAAAGGTATTGGACTAGAATTTACAATATGCATTTCAATAAAATATTTATTCACTATACGTTTTTCATTTTTATATAAAACGAAATAACTTTCCGAATAACACAATATTTTTTTATTTGTAAGTTAGATTTTTAAAAGTCAATAAATAAAACTTGTGAAGTGAGTGAATTAAAGTTAGTTAAGGAAATATTTTTTATGTTAAATACAGATTTTTGATATATATTACCAGCATTAATGATATATCAATAAAAAGTTCCAAGTAAACAAAAAATTAATATTCCACAAATTAATAATTAATTTATCCTATATGTATTTCACATGATATTTACGCCCATAAGATACTATTAGAATCATTAATCTTATACCATCCACTCAATTATTTCTCTAAGAAAATTAGAATATAAAAGATGATTTTTTTTAGACTTTGCTTCACTTTTAATAGATTTTCTTAACTTCTTACTTAAGAACTAGCATCATGTCAATATTTTTAAATATACACAATTGTAGTTGATCAATTGTAAATAAAGTACAAAATGAAAATTTCCAAATTTAAAAAGTACTCTGTAGTTAATTCAGAAAATTTCTAAACTAATTTTCTTCACACAACTTCATATCAAAATATCTTATTGAACATTTTTGGAATTAGTACAACAAAATATGTAGACAAATGAGTGTGAAATGATAAATCTCTATTTTTCCAGGATAACGCTCTTCTTGGTTATTGTTATTGAAAAAATTGTTATTGCTGCTACTAAGAAATCAATATCAGCCATTAATAGTAAATTACATAGTCATAAAAAACAGACATACTGAATGGAATAACCATACAGTGGAAACAATTCAAGACACAATTCAATTGGAATCTCATTCATTATAATAAAAATCGCCGCAACATATTTTGAAAGCTTATCTACTCTTTGTTGCTTTAGAAGACATACTTATTTTTAATAAAATAATTATAAATGAAGATTTGCTTAAGCTATTTATTTTGACGCATGACAAATTTTTCCTAACTGATAATAATCCGAGATCGAGACTAGTATAAATTCAAATTAATGTAATGTACAGAGGAGGACTAAAGACAAAACATTTTATTAAGAATAATTAAAGTAGTATTAACAAATAAGAAGATAATTAAATTCTCTTTTGCGAAATAATTAAATTAGTGCAATTTATTTAAGAGACAAATTTCTCAGATTAGTATTCACAGAATGTTTTCAAATGAAAAACTTTAAACCATCAAATTGTAATACACTAGATTACACAATATTCATAGAAATATTATATCAATCTTAATAACAAATATTAATGAAATAAGTATAACAGACCAACGAATTTTACGTTGCATTAAAGTATAAAAATAAGAAAATTTATGAAAACATATGCATTTTATAATGCATATAAAATATGCAAACAAAAAATTTTAACTTGTAATGGGATGATTAGATAAATTTCTTTCTTTACTTACAAATTTTATGTTTTGGCATTGGCATAAACAAATTAGGATCAGTTTCCTAGTATTTGTGAATTTCCTGTAGTATCCTTTAACAATGCTAAAAGGCGCATAGTTTTTAATTTTCTGAGTTGAAGCTTCATTGCTGGCCATACATTCTAAAGGAGGGAAAGAACTTCGCTGTTAAGCAGGCAGATTAATGAATAAATATTTATAATGTGACCTTTTTAACCCAAGGTCAAATACAATGGTAGGTAATCACTAAGGAAGGAACGAAAACTGTAAAATGAAAATAAAATCTAGAATTATCTTTAACAAAATAGCTATATTTATAAGGATACCGTCATCTTGAAACATTAATAGTGAAAATCTTTACGAAGCTTTGAAATAGAAGTCTACGTACTTTTTACAATATTTATATTTTTTGGGCACTTACTAATAAATTAATTTTTGTAATTCATGCATCTTCTTAAGAAAGAATTAAGAGTTATGTAATAAAAAACTCAAAATAACCTTAAAGTAAAACTTAATTTCCTGTGAATATGGGCTTTTCCCGAAAAGAATTCTTGATTCATTTTCTTCACTTTTTGTGACAGTAATAACTCTTCAGCAGTTCTTGATTTAATTTGCATTTTATTCTATTCTGGACATTTTTGCATTTATAATGTTTCCAAATTTTCATCTTCAGGTTTGCTACAAGATTCAAAGATCTTTTAAGCAATTTTTCATGGAAAGCCATTCCAAATGTAATCTTGTTTTTCTAAGTGAAACTAGACTCTACAAAACACTTTCACACTCAGAAATACCAGAAAATTCAAAATTGATAGGAATCAACCAAAATTTTTAAATTTGTCTATTAGACAATACTTTAAATAAAAAAATTAAGCTTTTATCACTATTCTTTTTTTACTTTCATCACAATCCTTATTATAAAATGCTTCTAACTCTATGCTTTTACAGCAAACTGAAATTTAACAAGTTTTCTCAAAATATGCTGGTGATCAAGCCAAAATTTAATTTGATACATCATTTTATTAAAATGATGTATGATGTATTTTAGTACCTTTTGTAGGACTAAAACAAATTGGAAATTAATATCTTCTGTTCTATACTGTAGATGTTTTTCCCTGATAGAACTACAGCTGTTACAGATACTGCACTTCAAACTTCACATGAACTTTAATTGATTTTTGTAAAAAATGACATGCTTCTAGAGTAATCGATGAAAGCAATGAGAAAATTGAAAGACAAGAGACATGACAAGCTATAGAACAAAATATCGACTACCCCATAGTGACAAAACGAATGCTTTTAATCTTTCGACAAAAAGTGTAGAAGCTAGATTATACAGAAGTGTAAGGAAAGGGAAGTATATCAAAATATTTCTTAATCTTAGTGAGTAATATATCAGTTGTAGAAAACCACAGTTAGTGGAATTAGTATTGAAGTAACCAAATGAATCCATAAGTATTTATAACACAATTATTCCTAAATAAATAAATTAACAGCGTAGAACATGGTTGATGGCAAATGAAAATTTTTTGCAAAAATCAAAAATAAATATTCTATTTTCGTCAACATTCTTATATTTTAAAACTCTTGCGTTTATTTAAAATGAAGATACTAAATGCTTTAATATAATTTTACATCTTGAAGCAACTGATAAGAACGTCATTAAAAGGTAAAATAATGTTTCCGTATCGTTTAGAAAATAGCATTTGTTATCTATTACTACCAGATATTCAATAGAGTTGATTGTTTACAACATCCTATTAAAAATGCTGATCTGCATCAGAAGACTGGTATAGCGTTTATAGGTAAATTTTTAAAATATTCCTGGCAGTTTAAAAAGAAACATTGAAATAGTTTTCAGTGCTATGAAACATTATATAACTATAGCTATATAAAACATTATATAACATTCTATAAATATGCGTATATTAATATTTATGATTTTAAAAGGGACAAGAGCCACACAATTAAATGCAATAAATATCAGAAAGCTACTTATTAAAAAGATGAGGATTGCGTATTTTGGTGGATTAAGCACGCTGTCAAGAACTTATGTATTTTGATTTAGTTGTTTTTAAAGCTCTTATTTGTCTTCACTTGAGAAATTCATGATTTTGACATTTTCCATGGATGTTTATTTTTATAATGATTCGAAGTTTTCTTTAAACAGTAGCCTTCGGTGGAATTAGTCTTTATAAGTAGTGGTCTTACACTGATAAAAACCAAATAAATCGTTCAAAATTAAAGACAAAATTGATTGCGAGTGAAGTTTGTTTGCAAAATAAACAGCCTTTTGTTATTTAATACTTAAAAGAGAACGCAATTTAATAATAAGCTAAGCGCGGGAGGAAATATTCGAATAGTTTGATTTTTTAATATAAGGATAAGTTTTAACTCACGAGTACCGTTTAAATATAAAATAATGATACATAAGCAATAAAAATATTTAAAAAGAAAATAAAGCGATTTGTTTTCATGAATAATAGCTTATAAGTAATCATTTTATTTTCTAAGAATGCTTGTGCTCATGTTTATAGAAACAATAAATGAATTATAAATATAAGTAATTAGTTTTAATTCATTGGTTTATATTTTAAAACTATAACATTTTCCCTTTTAAGAAAATTGTAAAATTATTTTTCAAAAACTCAATATTAGCTGCTTGAATAAAAATATGTATACCATCATAGTTTTATTCCATAAACTCTAGGGTTGAAAAGAAAATATCGAAAATGCAGTTGCTAATTTACACTTTGGCACATACAGACACAAATGTGTAAATCCAGATGAAATTTGTTGCTGAACACAATTATCAGAATTTATATGTATGACCAATCATTAATTTATACGAAGTTGTTAAGAAAGCACAAAAATAATTGAGTATATTATAGTGTTTTCTAAGCAAAATTAACATCATTGAAAAAATTTAAAAAAAGTAAAGAAAAAAAGACCAGATCATTAAATATATAACTTCCAATTTAGGCAACTATGAAGTACTGAAAATTATTATCTGCTTATAAGAAGCACTGATAAGAATCTTTAATTGATCTTATAAAAATTGAATATGTGTGATTAATAAACTTACCCATATTTCATAGGATGGGGAAACTTATATTCACATTTGTAAATTAATAAGCATTCCTTTACGGTAGCAGTATTTACTTATTAAATTTGTGTAAGAATCTTGTTTAATTGATTGCTCATGACATGGTTGGTTGGTTGGTTGGGTTTTAGGTCCAAAAGAGGACATGCTGCGCCAGCTCATGACATGGGTAACATGGTTCCCACTGTAGAGTTAGAGGTGCAAATAGCCTTCATATTTTCCTGACATGAGGCTTTTGGGTTTTTTTAGCTATTGACGATATTACATATAAACCTTTGAGTTGCATATACTTACATATAATCGAAGTCATTCCATGATAAATGAAGACATTCGCAAGTTGGGAGAAAATGCTGTGTTATAAGATCTCCACCGTCTTCCAGAGGCTTTGCAAAAACCTAAATAGGAAAAAATGCATACAATTTTTTTATGCAAGAAAATTATATATAAATATACCAACGTTGTTTCTACTTTCACTTAAGACAATAAGGACATAAGTTAATAGCACATCGGCTGAATTTTTAAAATTCTGAATTTATGACATGGGTTCTTTCTGTATAATTATTTTATAAGTAAAATTGAAGATCAAAGAAAGAGATATGTTTCAAGTTCTAATTTCCACTAAATAGTTGTGTGCGAAATCGGCTCATATAGTCGATCTTTCTTTGGCTTTTAAAACTTCATTTTTAAGCTACCTAGTCATTCAGTGTTAGAGTGAAATGTACGTGAAAATATCATTTCATTAACTTACACAGTCGTTATTTAGACATTAAAGGGAAAATTGATACCTATTATATTCTTAACAATAACCATGATAAATCAATAGAATGTTTTTTTTCTGGTACAATTATGTAGATAATTTACGTGTGTGATAAATTAATTAAAATAATATCGATTTTTCAGTCTTTTTATGCCACTAAATCCCTTTTTAACACTTAGAAAAATAATCTGTTTCTACCAACATTTATTAAATAAACTTTCGCTAAATATTTTATTTTAAAGTGGAGTTTTAAACAATAGAAGGATGATTTGAGAAATTGTCAAATTTATTTGACATTTTGTCCAAATTTATCTTTAAAAAAAAAACATGCATTTACATCAATGAATGATTAAATGCACTTCACCAATAGCAAGACTGGACATTGAAAATATATGCAATAAACTAAGTGTTAGTGTAAACTGGACTTCGCCGAGAATGGTTAAAAAATTACTCCTTTATTACATTAAAAAGTTTTTCATAAAAGAAGAACATAAAAAACGATATTATAAATTTATGAAGTTTTTCAAAGTTCTGAGATTTAAGCATTTATTTATGTCTTTATGTTATTGAGATTATATTTTTTCAAATATCATTTGAGATAGATATAATATATTTATGTAAATAAATGCAAAAAGTTTCTGCTTTTTGTTACACGCTTTTAATTTTTCTCTAAAATATAGAGGCAATGAGGAGGAACATATTGTCATATATTGTCTGTTGTTCGGCTTCACGATACCTTGATCCAAGTTTATCTTATCGTATTTGTTATGATTTCGACGAGCCATACGCTTTTCCTTCTGATTTAAATAGCTTTTTCAGGTTTTTTATTGATAAATCGTGGATTGTTAGAAATTGATTTTCGTAACCTTCCTTGATTGTAATCCTTTTTATTTTTACCTTTTTTTAATATCTGAGTTGTGTAGCTTCCTTATATTCTAAATATGAGGTAGATAGAAACTAGTTATTGCCATAAATTTCTGGTTGCTTATTTCCAATTCGGATCAGGTAGCTGAATGGTTTGCATTCTAGCCTTCAATTTCAAAGTAGATGACTTCAATTCACATCTCAGGCGTCAATGTTTGTAAGGTTCTGAAACCCACCTTAACCTACAGATCCTGATAAAATTAGACCTCTTGTTAGAAAAGTGACCGTAGAGTGACAACCAGAGCAGACCCATTTCTACAAATCAAAACCACAAAACAGGCAATTAACTCGCTAGTTTGACTTACTGTCAAATGATGAGATCAATTTGAGCTCTGGCACCCTCCTTTTCTCAATACCATAAGGGTATTTAAATGTGTATGGGTATTAAGTAAGGGGAGTGAAATCAAACCGCAAAGAACTTTTAACGCGCATAGGCCTTTTTAGCTTAAAGGTTTTTAGTTGTCATTTTTGAATATGCAACCTATGTAAAAATGGGGTGATGGTTTTCCTCAACAAGCTCAAAATCAACTCAGATCTTTTGCTACAGGAACTGATTTGATCCACTGAACAGCTGATCAAAAGAAACTCCATTTCCTAAACCATAAGTTTAATTTTCAGTACAATAATGGCAGTCATTTGATTTGAAATAATAAACTTATCATTACCCGTCAAATGTTTCTAAAGGAAATTAATATGATCAAGTCACTGTATGTGATTTCGAGTTGCATCTCTTGTTTTGTAACTCAATGGTCATTTTTTGTACGCGAGGACTAATTAAAATAGGGCCTACAGTTTAAAGTGGATTCAGAACCACTATCGACATTCAAGCCAAGGTGGAATTCAAACTCGCGAACAATTGAATCGAGTGCAGGAGCTCTAATCATTTAGTTACCAGCTCAGCTTGTATGTTTGGCGAGAAGCACAGATCTACATTTCTCATTACATGTGAGTTCTAAATGAATCCAAAAATTAGTGAAATCTTAAAAGATTGCATTTTTTATATTTTGCAGTTTTTTTTTATGCTGGTGCAACAACAGTCTATTTCCTGCTACAAGACAGGGATAGATTATCCAGGACTTACCTTTTGTATGGCAATCTTTAGCTACAAAATATTCAGAGCATGAATTAACCAGCTTGATTACAGCTCTGAATTACATTCAGCATATTTAGGTTGATTGAGGAATTTTTTTAACCCTTTTAAGACCACGTTCATAAATGCTTTACACAAGACAACCATTTTGAACTGTACAACCATTATGAACTGTATTGCAATACGGAATGATCTGTCTCCTACTGACGATGTTTTCAATAGCACGCAGACACATTAAGTTATTTAAAAGTGCATATTTAATACTTTAATTAACATTGTAATTATTTGTTAATTTTTTCAAGTTATTAACTATATTATTTATATTATTTTTCGCAGTTCTCACTTTACAATTTGAGTAGTTAGTTTTGTAAATTTGAAGTTAGTTTTAGAAAAGAGTGCTTTTTCAGAAAAATATGTATGAAACGCATTTAAATTTTAAAATAACTCATTGTAAAAATAATTTAATTCCTTGATTTTCTTGGAAATATAACACCATTTTGTAAGTATTTCAAGACAAAAGATAATTATTAATCTTATTCATAGAAGATTTCTTTGTACAGTATGACTTCGCCCTTCTGTTGGAATATTTATCTTTATTTTAAACAAACTTTTTTGAATATAATTCATAAAACTTCTAATGATGCGTTAGATTTACACTGATGGTTGCAGAGTTGATAGCGTTATATTGGGCAGCAAGATGTTCCTCAAACAGGGAAGGCCATTTCAATTTATAGGAGAAATCAAATTTTCCAGGTGGAACTAATAACTACTCTGAAGTCTTGAGGTATTGTGTCGATAAGGGTGTCGGTATTGACATCTGAATTTTGAGCTATGAGGCAAAGTTCTACTCAGCACCAAGTTAAATAGTGAATACATAATGATAAAATGACAGAATATTGTTTTTACATTTGCATTACTTAAGTACCTATTAAGGTATTATCACACGTGGATGTTTATGGTAATGAGATTGCAGATGTATTGGTCATGGAAGAGATAGGCTAATGAGTTCTATTGGTGACTGTCTTTCTTCCTCGGAACTTACCTCGTTGGTCAAATTATACGTCAACTTATCTTGGAGAAAAACTCCTGTACATGAATGATATGATCATAATTGTTTTGGTGCTACTAATTACACCAATCAGAAAATGTGAATGAAAGACTCTGGGTAGATTATCTTCGTGTTTTGTGGCATGTGTTGGGACTAAACTTTATCCACTTTGTTCGAAATCCAATTTGATTCATGTCATTACTGACCAACTGTATCTTAAAATGCATTGGTTTCCAGAGGAATCAGCTGTATATCAGTCTTGGTATGATTCTTCTTTGTTGAAAAATACACTGATTAATGAACTCGTGAAATAGGAAACAATAGCATGTTTATCCTTATTATCATCCATTTTACCAGGTTAGGTTTGTTTTTCGCTCAATAGGTTTTTTTTTTCCATACAAGGGCAAATTAGATCATGATCAGTGATTTAAAATTAATTCTGAACCACTGCAAACACTTCAGCTCAAGCTGGAATTCAAACCCACGAATTCTTGAACTTAAGGACTGGCACTAACACTTCGGCTAAATTTACCAGAAAATAAAAATGGTAACACTTTACCTTTACATATACTCTTACCCATATCATCTGAAATCATATCTCTCACAGATTCTTCCCTTATTTACTTCCTGTTTCATGCGTATCATTTCTCCTATCACGCGATGTTAATAATTCCTTTCTCACCGTCGTATGTGATTCCCTGGTGATTCATTTGATTAACAAAAGATATTCTCTTTGGTTCTTCCTACACATGATGAATTTATTACTATGATTTGGATTTACTTGTGTAATGATGTTTATAGCTAATAAGTACAACACCTAAAATAATAATTTACTTCATCACTAACATAATATTTGTAATCAATTTTTATTTCTCATATATTTAGCATGCGTTTTGCTGTGATTTGGATTAACCTGTGTTTTATGAGCTTAATCTTAGCTTTTTGTTTTTCTGCTGAACAATATGACACAGCATTAGATAATAATTTGAAATTACTTTACACTTATTTCCGTAAAAAGTTATTTTGAATGTTTAAATTTTCATAAGATTATTTTTAGATCAAATTTCTCTTTTCATATTTAAGGATATAGTTTATATTTTAAAATGCTTCAACAGAACAAATCTTGTTACAAAAATTTGAATAATGTGTGTGAGAATTTTCAATTAATCATTAATTATTTAAAAAATTCAAATATATTTGCTATGTATCCCTAGTAACTATCTTTTCAGCAATTAGAGAATATTGCTGATAAATTTTTATGTTTCATTAAATGGTACTTAAAATAGGATTATGTGTGTGTGTGATTTACGCAATAAAGAGTTTAATCTAGTCTCATTTAATTTACTCTGTATTATGTAATATTTGTTATTTATCTGTTAATTTACTTTTTCATATTTTTGCATGGTGTCAATTTTACTTAAATATAATATATCTAACATACTTTTACTTTCTTTCGTAACCATCGTTTCTAAGAAATCACTTGCCCAGAAAGGTAAGATTACTAATATATTAGATAAAATTTGTGAATATATTTTCTTTTCATGTGTGCTATATTTTATGTGTGTGCTATATTTTCTTTTCTTATGTGCTATATCAAATAGCTATATTTTTCATTTAAAAATCAATGAAAAATATAGCTATTTTTCATTGAACTGGACAATGCCTAATTTTTATATTTGATATTTTGATGTACTTTAAATGCATCTTATGTGTGAAGATTTGTCATAGTCATAAACTGAAACTACTTAAAAAATACTAAAAATGTAAAATTAAAATGCTTTGAAATGTTATAATTTTGTGAATATAATTTAAGTACTTGAATTACATATAACTTGATTGATTTCGGGTACAGCATACACATCCGAAGTCATTCATTTTCACGAAGTTCCCTGGATCCTTTTGTACTAAGTTATACGACAAACTATGTTTCATGCATAACAATTTATCTGAAGTGAATATATTTGATTGAAAATCATCTTTCATAATCTTTATTTAAAAAATATGTACCACAAATGCTGTACCTTTTTACATACCTTATTGTTAACAATCCAGAGAGAGAGAGAGGTTTAAGTTAAATTATTCACTCAATTTCATTTAGTTCAAAAAATTATGCTTTGTAATAAAAAGAAATTAAATGCGTATGAAAACGTTAAAAAATGATTTACACAAAAAGAAATCCTCAAATTACAAAGAATGTCTTCAAAACCGTAACTTCTAAGATTGCAATTTATTCTACGTATTGAACTATTTAAAAGTCAGTTCTTTAAATGCTTCATTCGACACCGTAGTAAAATTCACGAGGTAAGTTAATTTAACTGGAATTTATTGTTTAACATGAATTTCGCACAACTGTAATCATGAAGCCTTGATTTTTTTATTCAAACTGATGCACTGAAATGCAGAG